>CM033651.1:54498200-54790626 GCA_019512145.1 Engystomops pustulosus
GTATCTGGATTGTAGCTTACAAGTACATTCAAGGCTGTGTGAGGTCCGATCAGGTATGATGACAGTAGAAGACATGAGCAGGAATAGGACCTGCTGTAAAATTTGTGCCTCGGGCAGTTGGCTTGTACAGAGACCCATGGAAACGACAGCCGTGTGTGAGCCCATTGAAATACTTGGGACCATGTGCTATCCATTGAATCGTGCACATGTAGTATTACCGCGATACTGGAGCAGCAGTGACATTTGGTATTTAGTACTTTTTCACACTGGAAAATGATACAGTCGATACCATGTGTTGGGGAAAAGGTCCTTTACTCTCAGCTGTTTTGTATAAGATGTATAAATAAATAGTTTTTTTTTTTTTTTAACAGATTAATATTCTCACATTTCATTCCCCTAGTGAGGTCAATACAATAAAGACAATTTTAGTCAGTTTTATTGCTGTTTTAGCTCCTATCACTTCCTCGGCTGCTCAGTGCAAAATCCTAGTGTGTGGGCGGTGACTCTCTAAGCAGACACATTATGACCCATCTAGTTCTGTGGGGTGGCAATGTGGTTACATTATCGGGATACACTTTCATCTGACGTTGTACTAATACAATGACACCTAGAAAGAGAGATGGGGTGAAAACACAGAGGTTGACAGACACAGGCTGACACTGTTACACAGTGTCGGACTGGGTTTCCTTAGGCCCACCAGAGAATATCAATTTGGGGGCCCACTATTCATTATTCCTTAGGAAATATACTCTAGCAGCCTCCAAATTGTGGTGTTTTCTGATGGACCTCTGGGGTTCAGTACTGCGTTGAGCCGGGGCCCACCAGAGGATCCTCTGGTACTCTGGTGGGCCAGTCCGACACTGCTGTTACACTGTGAGCTCTGCTACATCTCTGTTCTCACAGACATGTGCCTGCCTCCCCCTTCCACCGGATCACTTCTCTCCTTCTAGTTTGGAGCCTGCAGCCTCACTCTCTTCACAATGTCCAGACAGGAAGTGAATCAGTGAGTATCTGTGTGAGCAGAGAGACACAGAAATCTCAGCAAGCACGGCTGTCACAAAGAAATCCAAAATGGAAACCCGACCATAAAGTCAGAAGTTACAGGGTCGTGTCTAGGGGTCACTGAAATTGTGTAACCAAGGACTGATAGAGACAGGTTGGACTTATATCTGTGAAATGCTGTATTTTTGTTAATAACAGTGAATTAGAGAATGTGTTATTTTGTTATCCTGAGAACATATAAGAAACTTCTCTTTGTGGGAGGAATACCCCTTTAATCATCAAGAGTCTTTGTGTATTGTTGCGGATGATTGTTTGTCCTTTTAGATGTTAGATTGCTGTTTTAAAGGAGATCTACAGTAATTTTTTCTGGCAAAAGTGTAAGATTTAAGCCTTTTAAGTAAATCTACGATCAGAATCTATCATGATAAACCAGTCATGACACTTGCTCATAGATCCAGGCACCGTGACTGTGGTAATCCTCTTTTATATTTTGTCCATGGCTTACTTTCTTCTAAAATCCATTTAATGACAGCAGAGGCTGCTTCAGTACATTGTGCGGTCAGTACATTTAACATGACTTAATCTCCTGCTTACCTCTCGTTTTTAGGTTCATTAACTAACCTAACCTTTGCTGTCGGGATAGCAGTTTATGCTTTGTTGGGCTTTTACATCAGGAACTGGCGGATACTTGCCTTCGTTGCCAACTCGCCGGGAGTTCTCTTCTTTCTTCTGTCATTGTAAGTGTTGCCATTCTAATTGTTGTAGAATCCTTTCGGGAGTGGATTATAATATAGGCGGTTTGGGTAATAGCCCGGGGCCCATGGCCACCCAAACCACCCACCAAAATTTATACTGAGAAGGACCTTCACCCATGAAATCCTTGTACATCTGTTCCTGCTCTCAATACACTTGTACACAAGAGCCATATCAGGACCTTTGAAGGTCCTCCAAAAGTCCTGAAACCGCAATTTGAAAGCAGGCAGAAGGGACACATCCTCCATTTCCCAAGAAGCTTGATTCTTATACCATATGTAGGACATGACTTCCATACTCGTAGGGGATATAATATTCATACAGCCCAGGGCCGGTCTTATACCGCCCCTGCATCCTTCATATTACCTGCATGTGTTCTGTATCTGAATTCTGTGTAGCCTGTAGCTACTCTGGCCGATATCATGGAACATTTCTGTGGATCCAGCAACCTACAGTGAAGGGACTCTCAGTATAGCTGGCCGTACACTAGATGTTTTAGAAGGTTGTCTTCTGGATGCCTTGTTAACAGTCTACAAACGTTGTGACCCTGGATGACCGCACCATAATTTAAATGGACAAATTGAAATTCATTTTCTGAATTTTCTGTTTTATTGTTAACCCATATCCAAAGCAATGTGATTGGTTGGAGTCTGACTGCAAGGACCTCCATGATCACGAGAGTGGGGGTCCCGATCTGACTGGAAAATGCAAAACACACGGCGCTCGACTATCTCCAGCACGCTTATACACAGTAATTGGAAATATAGGCGATGGATGGCCTATTGCTTTGCTCTGCAATTTCCATCTTAATTTCCCATCATAGGATTGAATGGATGAATGGAACACACAACACACGCTCAGATTGCCACACCATCAGTTAGCTTTTGTGATCATTGGGGGGTCCCAGCAGTAGGACCCCCCCCCACCCCACAATCAGATTGTTGTCCCCTATCCTGGAGTATGGCAGTATATGGTGGGATCAATCAAACAGCCTTGGGTTAATATACCCTAGGACAGTGGTAGCGAACCTATGGCACTGGTGCCAGAGATGGCACTCGGAGGCATCTCTGTGGGCACACAGGCTGTCTCCCAGGTACAGAGTTTGCCAGACATGGCATCTTCCGGCAGTATCGGGTAGTCCAAGTAGTGCCCTGCTATTGTAAAGTGACCCATCCTGTGCTGCTTGGCCCTGTCCAAAGAGTGAAAAGGTGTCGGATTGGAGCTCAAAGATTCTGGTAGCAATAAGTTTGTTACTGCCTAAATTGCCGTGTTGGCACTTTGGGAAAAGCTAGTGGTTTTTGAGTCTCACTTTGGGCACTCGATCTCTAAAAGGTTCACCATCACTGCCCTAGGAGATCTGAAAAGTGGTAAAAAAAAATAAAAAAATCTAAAAGTGCAAATCACCCCCCCCTCCTTACAACTGACCTAAAAATAAATAAACAAGTAAAATCATAAACATGTTAGGTATCACCGTGTCTCAAAATGTATGATAACGGTTATTCTCAGTGTTAAACCCTGTAAAAATAGTGTCCAAATGTTCGCAACGCCACTTTTTCACCATTTTGCAACATATAATTATAACAATAATTTAACCAAAAGTGAGCAAAAGGTCGTAGAGTCCTCAAAATCGTAGCAATGAAAACGTCAGCTCATCTCACAAAAAATTACACCTCACACAGCTCCGTACACCAAAGTATGAAACAGTTATTAGTGACTCAGTGGTTAGCACCACAGCCTTACAGCGCTGGGGTCCTGGGTTCAAGTCCCATCCAGGTCAACATCTGTGAATAGTTTGTATGTTCTCTCCGTGTTTGCATCGGTTTCCTCTGGGTCCTCCAGTTTCCTCCCACATTCCAAAACATACTGATAGATTAATTTCATTGTGAGCCCCATTGAGGACAGGGACGGATTTGGCAAAAACTCTGTTTGCGCTATATAAATAGAGGAATTATTATTATTAAGCACTAAGAAGTACAATTTGTTACACATAAGCCTTTATACAGTACAGCTCTATACACAGATAAATGAAGATTTTTGAAGGTGGGGAGCGAACAATGAATGAAAAAAGGCTGCATCCTTAAGGGGTTAATATTACACTAATGTTTATAGCTGTAATATAAGGTCAGTGTGTGTGTGAGAGCCCAATATCATTTTCATTTTATGAAGAAATACAGTACAGGCAGTCCGCAGGTTACGTACAAGATAGGTTTGTTCTTAAGTTGAATTTGTATGTAAGTTGGACTGTATATTTTATAATTGTAATCCCGACCCAATTTTTTTTTGGCCTCTGTGATAATTGAATTTTTTAAATGTTGGGCTGTCGTAAGAATCCGGATTAACAATAAATCTTAACTGCAGACACATTTAATAACTGTTATAGCTGTTTAGTGTAGCCTCGTGTCCGGCTACTCCACGCCCCGGTAGCCGCTTAATTAAATTAACATATTCGGTCAATAAAGTTTATGCTAGGCTAGCGGGGACGTGAGGATTAGCTCTAAAAAGGGCTATCCTCACGTCCCATACATCCACCTACCACCCGATCTACCTTTATAGGTAGATTCGTGGTGGTAGGTGCCCTTTAAGGGGTGCAGATTTGAAATGGGTTGATTTTATATGGGGTGTTTAATGCTAAATATTTAATTTCATTCAAAACAGTATTTATCCCCAAAATAGTACATTCAAAAAATATGGAAAAGTGATATTCTATTTGTAATCCACGTGACATCAATAAATTATCCAGAAATTTAAAAAATCCTCACGTCCCATACATCCACCTACCACCCGATCTACCTTTATAGGTAGATTCGTGGTGGTAGGTGCCCTTTAAGGGGTTAAGTTATCAGGGTACAGGTTTATATACTTTCATTTACTTTTTGAACATCCATGATGGTGTCCCCGACCCCAAGGCAGAAATTACAGGGTTCAAAGCGAGCAAGTGGTTCATTGGATAAAGCCTTTAATTTGAGTAGCAATCTTTGGGCCCCATTAAGGGGTTTAGCTGCAACCTCCACAGAACACTTACTATCGACAACTTCTGTACCCTGACATTTAGGGCGCGTTCACACGTTGCGTTTTGACCTGCGTTTTCATTGCGTTTGAAGCGCATATACAACAGCTGAGGAGAGGTGATTTGCCTAATTACATCACTGTTAACGAATTCCGTTTACAAAACGCATAGTAAACGCGATGTTAATGCATGTGTTAACAAAGTGTTAACAAACGTAAACGGTAATGTAATTAGGCAAATTACCTCACAGCTGTTGTATATGTGTTTCAAACGCAATGAAAACGCAACCAAAACGTGTGAACGGGCCCTGAATTTCTATGATCTACGGATGGCTGCTAGGAGACAGGACAAAGAAATCTGATGTACCTTACCGCAGGGTTTGGGAAAAGGAGCTAAATCGCACATGTCTCCCTGAGGAGTGGGATAAAGCATTTATCCTGACACATAAGCTCTGTCTGCCAGATACAGGAAACAAACTTTTTAAGATAGTCACTAGGTGGTACCGCACCCCTGCGAAGTTACATGGGGATGTTCCCCAATACTTCAGACATCTGCTGGAGATGTAAAGCAGGGAGGGGGGATCCATGGTGGTCTTGTCTGGGACTTATGGGAAGCGGTGTTTGCCTTGTATTACTGCATTACGGCTATGAAACAAATTATTCCTAGGTTACAGAAATCTACAATGAGCCCTACCAGAGCTAAGTGGGTTGAGGTACTGAATAACATAATGAGGATGGAGGAGATGAGATCCATGGAGCATCTGGCAGACCTCCAGATTTCGAGATATACTATGATTTGGTCCCCGTGGATTGACTTCTGTAGCTCATCTGCGTTTGGTCTGTTGGTCGCCGGGTAGATGGCCCTGAGACGGGTCTGGATAACTATCGCTGCTAAAGGGAATTCTGTGGCTTGACAACTTGGTCCCTTACCACCTTACAATTACAATGGTTTATGAAAATATCGAAGATATGCTCCGGCACTTGAAGCTTACAAGTACTATTTGGAAGTGGTAGGTTTCCTTTAAAGGATAAATCCATAGGGGGTGAGGGGGCTGTTTGGTATGTGGGGGGGACACTAGGGAATATTTATCTTGACGCAGAAAGGAACTGTTTCAGTTTTTGAATTTTTAATGCTGACTTGTGTGTTCACGCTGAAAAGGGCCACATAGGGCTCTGTCGCCGCAGGGCCTACTGAAACCCTGGAGCCGACCCTGAGAGAAGACGTAGTGGGTTTAAAGCACAATACCCCTCAAAAGATAGAAGCATTGTTCTCAGGGTTGAACCTAAGGATTATATGGGGTGCTCCAAAAGCTTGGCAGGGGGAAGGTCTGGTGTCCACTCTAGAGATATTCCCCCCATGTTATGCGCGCTTCGTATAACCTCTTTAAAATATTATCTTAACCTAAAGTACGGTTGTTAAGATGGAAAAGTTAACTTGATGTTTTTACCATTAGCTATTTTTCGTTGGGATCAGCAGCCACAATTCACTTAAGTTTTAATCGCTTGCTAAATTTAACAGATTTTTTATGCTTATTAGTTCATTTCAATCCGATGAACATATGACATTTCCAGCCAAACGAAAACTAATTATTGGGGGAAAGCCGTACACATTTTTTTGCTCCTTTTCAATTTACTATGTTTAGCTATCTTAATACACCCAATTGGTGTAGGCTCAGGAGCACTCTGGAAACACCCTCAGAGCCTCATGCTCATTACATAATTGATAAACGTTAATTTTTGAAGGGGAGGAGGGCCAGGATAACAAATAAAGATAACCACAGTTCTCAGTACTGGATCGATGATAATGTCCCTGGGTTTCCTCTGCATTTGTTGATGGTTAGATTTCCTCAAGGGGTGTCTACAAGGTGTCAACCCCCCCCCCCCCCAAAAAGGATAATTGAGTTGTCGGCACATATAGCTGATACAAAGGGAGCCTACTTTGTACTCTGAGGCAGGGCCTTGCCTGATGGTAACAACTGTTTCATCTTCTATACTAACGATTCCCAGCTATATGTAGGACTACCCCTTTACTCAGACCCAAAGAATAAGGAATAAGCACGAACTGCACTGCGGCCAGAACATAGCTCCACCCCCAGTGCACATAGAAACTTACTTTGCTTAAAAATGTACTTTAATTTATTTACCTATTTTTCGACTATAAGGTGCAACAAAAAATTCTTGTTTTCATCAGAATCAAAGGTCGCCTATAGTCCAGTGCGCCTTATATATGAACCATACTTAAAGACAACAGCTGCCTGAAATGTGCACAGGTCTGCCACCTGCTGGTCATTCATCCTTATAATCAAGGTGCGCCTATAATCCGGTGTGCACCTAATATGAACATAGACAGTTTTAGCAGGCATTAATTGATGGTGGCTTATAATCCGGTGCGCCTTATCAGTCCAAAAATACAGTACTTGCTAGAACCCAGCTCAGGATAAACATGTAAAGTTCTTATATTGTGTTACTTAGAATCGATGATTTTCGAGCTGAAAGAAAATTCTATAGATTGTTTAGATTTTTAAAGGGGTTTGTCCAGCATCACAAAACATTGCTGTCTTCTTTCAATAAAAAGCACCGACACATGTATCACTAGCATGGATTAGTTTGCAGCTTCTCTTCTAGTCACCTCAATGAGCTGAGCTTAACATACAGTCACAGCGCGGGGACAGGGTGGCATTGCTCCAGTAGGAGGATAATAGCATCTATATGCTTTTCTAATTCTGGACAACCCCTTTAACCATTTTTTATCATCTGACAAATAGATTTACGTTAAATGCCATTGGTGGCATGTATCCTGCCATATACAGCGTAGTATTTGTGCTGACTTTGGATGTGTTACTGGGTAGGTGTACGTGGCCTGTCAGTCATGCTGATGTCATAGTGGGAGCCATTCCTGAGTAGCATGTGGATATAGCGAGCCGCCGACAAACAATCCTACAACATGTTCGCTTTTGATTTGCGACAATTTCACTTCTATAGTATCAGAGTCGGTAAGATAGACCATCTGATTTTCATTCACATTTGTAATGAATATTTTGGTAACTTTGTAACCATAAATCCCCACATCTGAATTTCATGTTTCAAGTTGTTTTCCAAAAGAGACCCTGGTTGACACTAAGATTAATAATAAGATATTTCAACAACTTCACTATTATGATGCATCTAAACAATACGGCATTGTAGAGACCTCCCTACCTTGGAATGGGGCTACCTTCTCGTGGATGTGTGTAGTCGGATAATTTCTCTCTCTTATTTTTGTTGGTTCCGTTCTTGGGGTTTTTTGAGTACAGAGCACCATCACCAGGGTTACGTACAAGATAGGGACTGTGGTTGTTCTTAAGTTGTCACAATTGTAGAAGTCGGAACTGTCTATGTTTATCATTCCTACCCCCCAGCCGAACTTTTTTGTGCTCTGCAACAAATTGATTTAAAAAATGTGGTATGTGGTTTGTAATCAGAACCAGTGTTAACACTACCCAAGCTTCATTGCACGCGCCTGTGATACTGTTAAGATGTTTTAGTTGTAGCTAGGCCTCAAGATTAACTAATAAATTTACCAATATCCAGAGGTCTGGTTTTGTAACTGGGGTCTTATGTTAGATTAGTGTTTTAAGTAGGGGACCGGCCTGTATTCAAATAGAAGTAAGTAAAAGAGCTGCATCAGTGCCAAGTCGTCCTGTTCTTCTTCATTCTTTGGGGATAGGAGGAGAACCCCAACACCTTTGGGTTATATCTAAGAGAACTGTCAATCAGGTTTTTATTACCCAATAAAATACTAGCCACTTAGGTTGGGTATGAAATGTCCTTTTAGAATTCCCTCATTTATGTGAAACAAAAGATTCCCACTCTAGGCTGTATACCGAGTCAATATTTTTCCCAGATTTTTGTTGTTTAATGGCATATATTTTTTTCGCCATTTTCTGCAAATACTTTAGAGTTTTGAACTCTAGGTATTCCTAAGTATGTTGGGGTAATATCAGTTAATTTTATTGATAACGACAATGTGGGGAAAAACCACATCTGTATGGAACTGGCCGTTGGGCCCTTCTATTTATGTCATGTTCTCAGGGTAACTTGTAGTCAGGGTTGCGTGGTAGAGGGGTTTGGGGGTGGATCCTGTCATGGAAGGGGGTCATGTTCAGTTAAAGGGATTTGTAGGAACACAAAAATTCATCTGACTGTCTTGAGTCCACTAGGGGCACATTTACTCACCCGGTCCCGGTGATCCCCGAGGTGGGCTGTCCGACGAGGAGAAGTCTGTCGCACAATTCACTAAGATCAGCGCCGATATCCTGCATGTGTCGCTTCCCCGCTCAGTCCACCGGAGTTCACCTTTCTTCCCGGGTGAGTAATTGATGTTTGCGACACAATTTGAATGTTAAAATCCCCGGTTGTCCGAATCGTCGGATTGTCTGCCGGCCCGCCCCCCGATTTGTGTCGCATGACAGCCGGCGACGATGCGCCAAAATACGATTACGTGCGCCAAAAAACCCTTCTAAATGCGGCGCAACTCAGAAATCGTCAGATATTCCGGCGATAGTGCGGTCCGCGGAACCATACTGAGTGAGCCCCATAGTGTCCTAGAAAAATACATGGAAAGACCCACACATAACGCTTAACCTTTTACACAAGTGTTTAGAAAATAACCCCAAGTTTCTATGGATCACTTCTACATGTTGTTTGTTTTTGTTTCATGGCTCTTGGTATTTCGGGGCATACGTTACTCCTTAATATAGAGGTCCAAAACCCTGCGGTTATAGATTATAACGTAATGGAGACAGCAGGGTGAACAGACAAGAGTTTGAGAATTTGCTTCATTATTCGCCCAAGATCCTTTATTAGCACCCAAGTGAAATGAAATTCCGCATTGGGAGTAGCCAACAGGTTATGATTTCCTTTTATAGTGGCACTTAATACAGCATGAAGCATACAAGGTCAATCTGGCATCTTCATTATATTTGCGTCTCCTATGTGGAACATTTTGTGGACCTTTGTCGGATAAAGTAGGAAGGAGACCAATATATTTAAACGGTAGGTGAACTTGTAACAAGGTTGTATATATCTTGTTTTATTTTTTTTACATGTTGATTATTTACATAGGTATTACCAAATTCCACCAAAAATAAAAGACAAATTGGAAAAAAAACATTTTTGACTTATTGAAATCATTAGGCTATCTGTTTAATGCATGGAAAAAAAGGGGCAGTGTAGATCCTACCGTTGCTCCATATTTGGGTTTTTCAGCAAGATGTATTAGCAGCCCATTTTGTCTTGGGCCACGTGTGCCCCAAACCGGAAAACGCAAATCCTGTTGTGGCCCATTTATCTTAGCATGTGAACCAGGTGACTTCCCAGGCCGTGTAAGACTGCTCTATAATTGGGTCATGACAGTGGCAAGGACCCCATAGAAAGTAATGGGGACTTGTGTGGCTGCACACAGCTCTGTTACACACCACGGTGTGTAGAGGTCTTAGTTTGGTTTCATGTCAAGAACATGCATAAGACCACAGTGCACAACCATCTGCCTGTTTTTCTCAGGCCGCAGTCACAAAACCACATTGTGGCCCACCATAGACCGTCATGCCCACTTGGCGTGAGGTGGCGTGGGGGGAAAGGGAAAATTGCCTTACAAGATGGTATATGCCCCCCTAATGTTCGTGTGCTGTGAGCCTAAGGCGATTCACACTACCGCAAGGGGGACGTATTAACGGCCGAGTATATACGGCCGATATACGTCCCCCATAGACGGCAATGGGGCGCGCCCTACTGGAGCACCGTACTGCTCCATGCCCTGTGAAAAATAGGACATGTCCTATTTTTTGGGCATACGGCCCGTGTGCCATTATCCCTATGGAGAGTGGCGGGGGTGAGCAGCGCTCTCCCCCTCCTCCTCTCCCCACGCGCTGCCGTGTGCCGCCGTGCACGGTACGGCGGGCACCGTCGTTGGAATCCACCCTAAATCAGAGAAAGTTGGGATTACAAGAGTGCTGCCATTCTTACTGCATTCTGACCACCCCAATTCTGAAGTCTTGCCATAAATATTATCCGGTGTTTTGTTATTGTTAATTGTATTCCCTCTTTTTTCCCAGGACTGTGTTTTGATGTTGTTTTTGGGTACTAACAGCCCTGGCTCCAAGCTATGAAGTTTTTGCAGTTTCGTTTTTTTGTTGGTATAATGAATGGTGGTATGTCACTTGTGGCATTTGTATAACACAAGAATATGTTGGAAAATCCTATTGGCACTGACAGGTGGTATAGTAATTGATAACCATTGTTCTTGCAATATGTACCTGACTTGTACTCGATCGAGTTAAGGTCGTTTTCCATTGCAGAAACACTGCTTATGTATCTGGATTGTAGCTTACAAGTACATTCATGCTGTGTGAGGTCATAGTATGAGGACAGTAGATAGACATGAGCAGGAATAGGACCTGCTGTAAAATTTGTGGCTACGGCAGTGGCTTGTACGAGACCCATGGAAAACAGCCGTGTGTGAGCCCATTGAAATACTTGGGACCAGTGCTATCCATTGAATGTGCACAGTAGTATTACCGCGATACTGGAGCATAGTGACATTTGGTATTTAGTACTTTTTCCCACTGGAAAATGATACAGTCGAGACCATGTGTTGGGGAAAAAGGTCCTTTCATCTTAGCTGTTTTGTATAAGATGTATAATAAATATTTTTTTTTTTTTAACAGATTAATATTCTCAATATATTCCCTAGTGAGGTCAATACAATAAAGACAATTTAGTCAGTTTTATGCTGTTTTAGCTCCTATCATCTTCCTCTCGGCTGCTCAGTGCAAAATCCTAGTGTGTGGGCGGCGACTCTCTAAGCAGACACATTGGGGCAATTTACTTCCCGGTCCTTCGCGATCCAGCGGAGGTTCTCTTGCTGATTTGGGTCCGGCCGGTGATGGTAGTTCCTCCCCGTCCACCAGGTGGCGCTGCTCGCTGAAAGTCATCTCATACGGCCGGAATGCCCACCTCGACCAGGTGAAGGTAAGCGCTCCCAAGCGCACTTTTCGGTTTTTAAATGCAGCGGTTTTCCGAATACTCGGTTTTCGTTCGCCACGCCCCCCGTTTCCGTCGCCCATGCCGGCGCCGGCGCCACAATCGATCCGTGCGCCACAATCGGGGCAATTCAGTACATCGCGCAAATCGGAAATTTGGGTAACACGTCGGGAAACCGCGAATCGGGCCCTTATAAATGACCCATTATGACCCATCTAGTTCTGTGGGTGACAATGTGGTTACATTATCGGGATACACTTTCATATGACCGTTGTACTATACAATGACACCTAGAAAGAGAGATGGAGGTGATATACACGAGGTTGACAGACACAGGCTGACATGTTACATCAGTGTCGGACTGGGTTTCTTAGGCCCACCAGAGCAAAATCAATTTGGGGGCCCACATTCATTATTCCTTAGGAAAAAATATACTCTAGCAGCCTCCAAATTGTGGTGTTTTCTGATGGACCTGGGGTTCAGTACTGCGTTGAGCCGGGGCCCACCAGAGGATCCTGGTACTCTGGTGGGCCAGTCCGACACTGCTGTTACACTGTGAGCTCTGCTACATCTTGTTCTCACAGAATGTGCCTGCCCCCTTCCACCGGATCACCTCTCTCTTCTAGTTTGGAGCCTGCAGCCTCACTCTCTTCACAATGTCCAGACAGGAAGTGAATCAGTGAGTATCTGTGTGAGCGAGAGACACAGAATCTCAGCAAGCACGGCTTTGTACAAAGAATCCAAAATGGAAACCGACCACTAAGTCAGAAGTACAGGGTCGTGTCTAGGGGTCACTGAAAGTTGTGTAACCAAGGATGATAGAGACAGGTTGGACTTATATCGTGAAATGCTGTATTTTTGTGTAATAAACAGTGAATTGGAAATGTGTCATTTGTATCCTGAGAACATATAAGAAATTCTCTTTGTGGGATACCCCTTTAATCATCAAGAGTCTTTGTGTATTGTGCGGCATGATTGTTGTCTCTTTAGATGTAGATTGCTGTTTTAAGGAGATCTACAGTAATTTTTGCTGGCAAAAGTGTAAGATTAAGCCTTAAGTAAATCTACGATCAGAATCTATCATGATAAACCAGTCATGACACTTGCTCATAGATCCAGGCACGTGACTGTGGTAATCCCTTTATATTTTGTCCATGGCTACTTTCTTCTAAAATCCATTTATGACAGCGACGGCTGCTTCAGTACATTGTGCGGTCAGTACATTTAACATGACTTAATCTCCTGCTTACCTCTCGTTTTAGGTTCATTAACTAACCTAACCTTTGCTGTGCGGGAAGCAGTTTATGCTTTGTTGGGCTTTACATCAGGAACTGGCGGATACTTGCCTTCGTTGCCAACTCGCCGGGAGTTCTCTCTTTATTCTGCATGTAAGTTGTGCCATTCTAATTGTTGTAGAATCTTTCGGGGAGTGGATTTATAATATAGGCGGTTTGGGTAAAGCCACCGGGGGCCCATGGCCACCCAAACCAACCACCAAAAATTTATACGAGAGGACCTTCACCATGAAATCCTTGTACATCTGTTCCTGCTCTCATACAACTTGTACACAAGAGCCATATCAGGACCTTGAAGGTCCCTCCAAAAGGTCCTGAAAACGCAATTTGAAAAGCAGGCAGAAGGGACACATCTCCATTTCCCAAGAAGCTTGATTTCTTATACCATAGTGTAGGACATGGACTTCCATACTCGTAGGGGATATAATATTCATACAGCCCAGGGCCGGTCTTATACCGCCCCTGATCCTTCATATTACGCATGTGTTCGTATCGGAATTTGTGTAGCCTGTAGCTACTCTGGCCGATATCATGGGAACATTCTGTGGATCCAGCAACCTACAGTGAAGGGCTCTCAGTATAGCTGCCGTACACATAGATGTTTTAGAAGGTTGTCTTCTGGATGCCTTGTAACAGTTACAAACGTTGTGACCCTGGATGACCGCACCTATTTAAATGGAACAAATTGAAATCATTTTCTGAATTTCTGTTTTATTGTTAAACCCATATCAAAGCAATGTGATTGGTTGGAGTCTGACTGCAAGGACCTCCATGAAACGAGAGTGGGGGTCCCGATCTGACTGGAAAATGCAAAACACACGGCGCTCGACTATCTCCAGCACAGCTTATACACAGTAATTGGAAAATATAGGCGAGGATGGCCTATGCTTTGCTCTGGCAATTTCCATCTAATTTCCCACTAAGGATTGAATGGATGAATGGAACACCAAAACACGCTCAGATTGCCACACCATCAGTTAGCTTTGTTATGATATGGGGGGTCCCAGCAGTAAGGACCCCCCCCCCCACAATCAGATTGTTGTCCCCTATCTGGAGTATGGCAGTATATGGTGGGATCAATCAAACAGCCTGGGTTAATATACCCTAGGACAGTGGTAGCGAACCTATGGCACTGGTGCCGAGATGGCACTCGGAGGCATCTCTGTGGGCACACAGGCTGTCTCCAGGTACAGAGTTTGCCAGACATGGCATCTTCCGGCAGTATCGGGTGTCCAAGTAGTGCCACTGCTATTGTAAAGTGACCATCCTGTGCTGCTTGGCCCTGGTCCAAAGAGTGAAAAGGGTGTCGAATGGAGCTCAAAGATTCTGTAGCAATAAGTTTGTTACTGCCTAAATTGCCGTGTTGGCACTTTGGGAAAAGCTAGTGGTTTGAGTCTCACTTGGGCACTCGATCTCTAAAAGGTTCACCATCACTGCCCTAGGAGATCTGAAAAGTGGTAAAAAAAAATAAAAAAATCTAAAAGTTGCAAATCACCCCCCTCCTTACAACTGACCTAAAAATAAATAAACAAGTAAAATCATAAACATGTTAGGTATCACGTGTCTCAAAATGTATGATAACGGTTATTCTCAGTGTTAAACCCTGTAAAAATAGTGTCCAAAAGTTGCAACGCCACTTTTTCACCATTTTGCAACATATAATTAACAATAATTAAACCAAAAGTGAGCAAAAGGTCGTAGAGTCCTCAAAATCGTAGCAATGAAAACGTCAGCTCATCTCACAAAAAATTACACCTCACACAGCTCCGTACACCAAAGTATGAAAACAGTTATTAGTGACTCAGTGGTTAGCACCACAGCCTTACAGCGCTGGGTCCTGGTTCAAGTCCCATCAGGTCAAAATGTTGATAGTTTGATGTTCTCCTCTTTCGTTCCGGTTTGTCATGTGTTTTCCTCTGGTCCCCTCCGATTTCTCCCACACTCCAAAAACATACTGGGTAGATTAATTTATATTGTGAGCTCCCCATTGGGGACAAGGACAGATTGGCAAAAACTCTATGTGCGCTATATAATAAGGAATTATTATTTAAGCACTTAGAAGTACAATTGGTTACACATAAGCCTTATACAGTTACATGCTACTATACATCAGATAAATGAAATTTTGAGGTGGGAGCGAACAAGAATGTAAAAAAGGCGGCCTCCTTTAAGGGTTAATATTACACTAATGTTTATAGCTGTAATATAAGGTCAGTGTGGTGTGAGAGCCCAATATCATTTTCATTTTATGAAGAAATACAGTACAGGCAGTCCCGCAGGTTACGTACAAGATAGGTTTGTTCTTAAGTTGAATTTGTATGTAAGTTGGAACTGTATATTTATAATTGTAATCCCAACCAATTTTTTTTTGGCCTCTGTGACAATTGCATTTTTTAAATGTTGGGTGTCGTAAGAATCCGGATTAAATAAATCTTAACTGCAGACACATTTAATAACTGTTATAGCTGATTATTGTAGTCTGAGGCTGGAAGTACAGAAATTACCACATCAGAGGCCCGTTTGTAACTAGGGGTCGTCTTTATGTCAGGTGTTCTAAGTAGGGGACCGCCGTTGTTTAACCCCTTCCCGACGCGACGCCGTACTAGTACGGCGCGCAGCCGGGTCCCGGTACATGGAGAGGGCTCGCGGGCCGAGCCTTCCATAGCCGTAAGTCTTTGCTGCATATTGCCGGTAGCACGATCGCGGGTGATTTCACGGCGATCGACGACGGCAATGCTGCCGGAGGCTCCAAAAAGCCCGCGGATCGCCGCTTCCCGGATATGATGTCCGGGGAGCGGTGAACGCTTGCCATGACAGCTTGGGGTCTCATGAAGGCCCGAAGCCAGTCTCGTTTTAACCCGTTCATTACAATCAGCACATTTAATGAATGAGGAGTAAAATCCCCATATACTGCCATATTGCAGTATGGCAGTATATGGTAGGATCAGACAACCTAGGGTTAAGAGTACCTAGGGAGTCTGAAAAATAGTAAAAGTAAAAGTAAAAAAAAAAAAAAAAAATTATAATAAAAAAACCTAAAAATTCAAATCACCCCCCTTTCCCTAGAACTGATATTAATATTAAAAACAGTAAAAATTATAAACACATAGTTATCCCGCGTCAAATGTCCGATCTATCAAAATATAATTACGGTTTTTCACTGCGTTAACCTCGTAAGGAAAAATCGCGTCCAAAGTCAAAAATGACAATTTTTTGCCATTTTGGAAAATATATAAAAAAATTATAAGTGATCAAAAAGTCGACAGTCCTAAAAATTATAGTCAATGCAAACGCCATCAAAATTCACAAAAAAATGACCACCCAAGCTCCGACACCAAAGTATGAAAAGTTATTGCCGCAGAAGATGGCAAAATAAACAAAAAAAAAATTTTGTACAGGAGGTTTAATTTTTTTAAATGTATTGAAACATTAAAAACCTATAAAATTTGGTATCACTTGATCGTTACCGACCCAAATAATAAATAGACATGTCATTTGTGGCGCTCAGTGAAAGCCGTAAAATCCAAGCCCACAAGAAAGTGTCGCAAATATGTTTTTCACCATTTCACTGCATTTGGAATTTTTTTCCGCTTCCCAGTACGCGCCATGGAATATTGAATACCGTCACTACGAAGTGCAATTTGTTACGCAGAAAAAAGCCAAAACAGAGCTCTTTATGTGAAAAATAAAAAAGTTATAGATTTTGAAGGTGGGGAGTGAAAAATGGAAGTAAAAAACTATAAAAAAGGTCCAAGTCGTTAAGGGGTTAAACGGCTTCTCTTATATTAATCTGTAGGATTCGGAACTTACCACCACGAATCTACCTATAAAGGTGATCGGTGTGTAGGTGGATGATGGGATGGAGCGCCATAGCCCTTTTAGGCTAATCACACCACGTTCCGCTCACACTTTTAGCATAAGTTTATAGCCGGAGATATGTTAATTTATCTTATGCGGCAAGGGGCGTGGAGAGATGGACACTTGAGGCTACCCGCGCGGCACTCCACTGCCCCAGTACCTCTTTTCTCCTACCAAAAATCTTTGGGCGCGCCAAGCTACTCGCATGCGCAGAACAGCAGGCCCCGCACCGCACATGACGTGGAGGAGGAACACACTTTCAATTCACACACCAATGGCCATAGAAAAGAGAGAGCTTAGTCCGGAGTCTAATTACTCACTGTTAACATTCTGTTTTCAAAAACGCATGTAACGTAGGTTCATATATATGTTAAACAACAAGTTACCGCATGCATAACATTGCGTTATACAAACGTAAACGTATGTAATTAGGCAATTAACTCTCATCAGCTGTTATGTGAATGGGTTTCTCAAACTGCAATAAATATGAAAACGCAATCAAACCCAACGCAGGTGAAGAGTGTGCTGTTAAGGGCGGTTCAAACTTATGCACTTTGGTTTTGTGTTTTAGAAACGCATTACAACAGATTGCGATGAGGTGATGCCCTTTAAGGACATTACGTTAATGTTTCTGTTCAAAACGCATAGTAAACAACAATGTTTGTAAGTGTGTGTTAACATATGCATTTTGTTAACAGATATGTTAACATTGCGTTTATCAAATGTATCAGTAATGGAAGTAAGTTTAAATCACCTCTCCTCATTGTTGCAATGCTTTTCAAATGCAATGAAAAACGGTCGATGGGAGGACCAAAACGAAAGGGGCAGTCAGCCCCCTGACTAGTTTGTGTGTACCGTTTCTTTCGGCGCTTCCACCAGCCCGACACCCCGCCGCCCCCTGAGTGAAAAATGATTTGAACCTGAGTGCAAATTGTCAACTTTTCACTGACCATAAAACCTGATCGCAGCTGATCCGGACTCTGACGTGATCTGCAACGCAAGGGGGGAAGGAGCATCGAAGGGTGAAGACACACATGCGTTTCGGCCTTTTTGGCGACGTTTTTATTAGTGGTTTCAGATCGTAAAAACGAATTGCGTTAAAAAACGCATCCCGTTTTTTAAAAAATCATCCCGCAGTGTGAGTTTTTTGGAAAAACGCATGCGTTTTGTACGTTTTAGTTGCGCCCCCCAATTTACGGAAAAAAAAAAAAACGCGAACCACAGCAAAAACACATTGCGTTTAAAAAAACGGATGCGTTTTTTACCGCCATGCGTTTTTAACGATCGGGGGGAAACGAACTTAAGTAGAAGGCCCAAAACGGGCCAAAAACGCGTGGTCTTCACCCCACGCATAAATTTATGTTGAAGCAATCAGGTAACTCTCTCAGCTGGTTCAAGGGTATACCGCTGCGTTTCAAGTGTAGGGATTATTGGTACTTGGGGGGCCACACCCACAGCTCCGTACACCAATGAAGTATGAAAAGTTATAGTGCGCCAGAACATGGCCCAAAATAAGATTTTTTTTGTAAGAGAGGTTTTAATTTTTTTAAATGTATTGAAACATTATAAAACCTATACAATTTGGTATACCTGTGATCGTACCGACCCAAATATAAATAGACAATGTATTTGTGGGCTCAGTGAAAGCGTAAAATCCAAGCCCACAAGAAAGTGTCGCAAATAGTGTTTTTCACATTTTCACTGCTTGGAATTTTTCCCGCTTCCCAGTACACGCGCATGGAATATAATACGTCACTACGAAGTGCAATTTGTTACGAAGAAAGAAAACAAGCCAAACAGAGTCTTAATGGAAAAAATAAAAAAGTTAAGATTTTAGGAAGGGGGGGGGGGCAGGAAAAAAATGAAAATGCAAAAAGGAGGGGTTTACGCCAATGCAAGACACCGGGGTTATGGTTAGGCCGCGGGTTTCACACGATCCGCTAGGCGTCCGTTTCATTAATGCGACGCTTACGCGCACAGGGGCGGTCCTCAGCCCGAACGCACATGCGTTAAAAGGATAAGCGACCGCGCCTCGCAGGCGGTTCCTGCTAAACGATGTGCCGGTCGGGGACGAGAGGACCGCACCTGTGCCTAGCGTAGCGTTAGGAACGGACTACGTACGACTAAGCGCGATCGTGTGACCAGCGCCGACGGCTTGCTTGCGTTTCGATAAAAAAATGCATATGGGCAGAGTGAGCCGAAGTAACCCCAACTAACACTAGCCATGACATGTTGTTAAAAAGCAAATGATTGGCCAGTGGAGCAGGGAAGGAATAAATAATGTCTAGGTTCCACATAATAGTAAACTTTGAGTCTTATTTAGAGGAATTCGGGACAGTTTAAAAAAGAAATGTTTTTCGGTACTTTTCTAAACCAAAAAACATGGCGACTCTAGACAGCGTGGACGCATGTGTATAGGCGGGCGAACAAGCTTCCGGGAAAAAGGAAAAAGGAAAAAGTAACCGGCCTAGGTCACGGTTGTTCACGGAACAAGAAGAGGAGGGCCACGTAAGCCCTGACCTCACCCAGGTAATGTTACAGCAAAAGACGTTCTATCCGGGGTAGTTCGGCGCCGTATACTAAGACAGCATAAGCCGCACGACCCGAACGTAAAACCGTTACCTCTGTGTGCCTCTCTCTGATCTCGGAGGGTGAATACAAGTAGGTGAGAACATGGAGGAGAAAAACCATGAGAACAATCAATATACAGCGGAGAAAAAGGAGAAGTAGCCGGACCCCGAGCGTGGCGGAACGCACACTAAAGCCCGGAGTTGGACAAACAAAAGTGATTCGGGATCGTGCGTAGCGCCCCACGAGCCACACGACTGTACTCATTTGTCTTTTCGACACGTGCAATCCTGGTGGTGATCTATCTCACTTGTACTTGCAGTGGGATTTGCTGCATGGAATTGCGCCTGTGCCCGCTGTATACGCGGCCAGATTTGCTTCTCTGCAATGGCTAATTGTCAGAATATTGGTTATTATATTGGAATAACTTAAGCTAACTCTGATTTTTGCTCCCAGACTTGCCTGACTGATGATGATTTTAGTAGGTTGGTAGGACATCAAGATACAGAATGATTGAAATCCCCTAACACTTGATCAGGCTCTTGTGACAGCTATAATTTGGGAAGCTTACAGTTATTCCACTAATGCATGTTTTTTTTTTTGTTTGCATTGCACAATACACCCCTGGAATTATTTTTTGGTTGGTTGGTGGTACTGTCATGGCAAGGCCTCATTTCTGTCACTGTCAAGTATTGAGGTTACAATTCGTTTGTTTTAGGAGCCTATCTATGAAAGAGATCTAAGACTTTTCAATGTATAGTTGAATTAGGTTTATTACATCTGTTATTATTATCAATGGTTCCTATTTAAAGGGTTGTCAGGGGCTCAGAAACATGGCTGGTAACTCTTCCAAAAACTCATTTTTAATAAGGGGAATATGTAGAAAGTTGCTATAGGGCCCTGACAAAAAAACATGTTTGGGACTGTAGCACTGAAATAAGGGATTTTGTGATCATTAAGCTTTTTAAAACAGGCAATGGTGCTATTGGTTTGGCTAGCATACAGCGATGGGGGACCCTGGGTTTAAGTACACGGGGCGGGTCAAACATCTGAGAGTTGAATGTTCTCTGTGGGTTTCTTCTGGGTCCTCGGGGTTGTCCTCTGGTTTCCCCACAAACTCGTAGGTTGATTAGATTGTGAAGACCCACATTGGAGACAGGACTGATTGGCGAAGTTCTGTGCAAGCACTGCGTTAATGCTGTGCACGAGCTACATAAAGAATTATTAAAACATTACTAAAATGTTGCAATTTACTCCAGTTTGTGCAAGATCACACGTCAAATCTGAATTGGTGTGGATCTTCAAAACTGGCGTGTCGAATAGTGGTGGGGAAGGGAAACCCTATGAGTGGCCCCTCGGGGGCATCACCAGAAGATAACAGTTACTTTCAATGTACGACCGGAACTGCTATGCTTAGTGCATTTTTAAAGGGACAGTCGCTTGCCTGAACAACAGAACAGAAGGAGAAAAGGGTCATGTTGCAGATCTGGCTTTATCATTGTAGTTCCTGTCCAGGAGGCCATAATCGTCCTCGTTTCTAAGTAATTTCCTGGGATGCAGTTGGCAGTGTTATCAAGTAATGACAGAGCAGGGAGGGCCCAGGGTAAACTTGCTGCTTCAATTGATTTGTGTGCACTTTAAAATGCATGGTTTGGCTTTTGGTTTTATGGCTAACCTGTCGGTTTGTGATTAGTCCTGTACTTGTGGTGTAATTATGTCATTGTGTGATCCCTGGGTGGTCATGTAGCACAGCGAAACGCGTGTCCTGGCATATTTCCATAGACCTGGACTTCATGGCTGCGGCTGAATAGGATATTGATGCGGAGAAGTTAGACACAGTTCAGATTCCATTCATTGCCCTCCCTTTCTAGTGCTCATTTAAATATCATAACCATCCAAAAATAGCGAATTCTAGAAGCGCTCTTGTAGAAAATGAAACATTTGTATCTATAATTGTTCATTGAAAACAATATTAACTGCCAAATAACCAAATGAGCTGACAGCTGTTCCTTGTCTAATTGGGGCAATTGGACTGCAACTTTATTGTGCAAGTGTTTTTTAAGTGGAATATGCGCTCAACATTTTGTAAAAGTAGGGGAGAATTACTTGTAGACGGGTTACAGCAATATAATTACTACAAATACTTGTGTTCAGATTACTCAAGCGCTTACAGTACATTTTCTCATACTTGGGATCAGGGATGTAACTACAGGGGTAGCAGCCATGGCAGCAGCAATGGGGCCCAGAGTGTCAGGGGCCCCGGCATCTAGGGTAATGAGTCTGTATGTGCTGTACGTCTGTTTATGCTTCATATGATATGGTTTATATATTTTGTATGTGGTATTATTTGTATGTATTTGCTGTATGTGTGTGTGCATATGTGATGTATATATGCTGTATGTCTGTTTGTATGATGCATAAGTGTATATGGTACTCTATGTATGTATGTGTGTGTATATGCTGTATATATGGTGTGTGTATATAGAGTATGTGATTTTAACTCCAATTTATTAGGGTACATAATTAGATTTGTTTAAGGGGTAAAAGGGCCCCATTGAGAAGTCTGCTATGGGGCCCTGTCTCTACTAGTTACGCACCTTCATGGGATGTAAATTTAATATTATATACAGTACCATATTTTTCGGACTATAATGGCGCACCGGATTATAAGGCGCACCATCAATAAATGCCTGCTAAAACGTTTAGGTTCATATATAAGGTGCAGCAGATTATAAGGCGCACCTGATTATAAGGATGAATGACCAGCAGGTGGCAGACCTGTGCACAGTTCAAGGCAGCTGTTGTCTGTAAGTGCGGTTCATATATAAGGCGCACTGGACTATAAGGCACACCTGATTATAAGGATGAATGACCAGCAGGGGGCAGACCTGTGCACAGTGCAAGGCAGCTGTTGTCTGGAAGTACGGTTCACATATAAGGTGCACTGGACTATAAGGCGCACCTTTGATTTCTGAGAAAATCAAAGGATTTTTTGTGCACCTTACACTCCGAAAAATACGGTAGATGCAAGCCTTAGCATAGAAGCACCTAGAAAAATCCAGTGGCTCAATCTCGCAAAAAGAATAATGCAACATGAAAGGATGTGGGAGAAGTGGAAATAAAAAGTACAGTAACAAAACCTTCTTAAACTTTACTCAAAAAAAAAAAAGTAGAAGCAACCGTGCCTGGTCGAAATTAGAATGTTATTATTTTTTTTAGACTATGAAATTCTGAATTTTCTTTTGTTGCTTAATCTCAGTTTTGGACCTTTTGGCATCCTGTACAGATGTATAGAATTGGTTTGATGTATAGTTTTATCTAAAGCAGGGGAAGCTGCATAGGAGAAGGTAACAACCATCCAATCCAATCTTCATTACAGGCTTTCCCCTACTTAAGGACACCCGACTTACACACAACCCCTAGTTAAAGACCGACCCCTCTGCCCACTGTGACCTCTGGTGATCTCTCTGAATGCTTTACTATAGTCCCAGGCTGCAATAATCAGCTGTAAGGTGTCTGTAATGAAGCTTTATTGATAATCCTTGGTCCAATTACAGCAAAAAAATTTGAAACTCCAATTATCACTGGGAAAAAAAATGTTTTTTCTGGATCTACAATTATAAAAATATACAGTTTCGACTTACATACAAATTCAACTTAAGAACAAACCTATGGACCCTATCTTGTATGTAACATGCCTGTACTGTATTTGAAGAAAAGTGGTGCCATGGATATTTTGTCATCCGTGTCCACGCTGGGACTCTAACTAGACTCTAACTATCAATGACCTATCCATAGAATTGGTGGGGGTGCAAAACTTGGACCACTGATGATCAGCTGAGGTGCCTGTATGACCGATACTTTACAGATGTAGCCTCAGGCTGCCACCTTTCTCTGTATTGTAGATGATGTTAAGATTTACCACAGGCTGTTACGTGAACCGAGCCCCTCTCGGTTATTGCGTGTTTTAATTTATGTTACCCATCAGCCTTCAGCCTTCCTTAGCACAGGAAAACTGTGGGACATGCAGTTATTCCCCACAATTTCATATGCAAAACCAAATTGTTTCTTTCTGAAAAAGCTCCAACAGTAATGGTCATATCCAAGGACAGCCATCTTGTTTTTAAAGGACAACATGACTTCAGTTAAAAATTGTGGGAAAAAAATTTCCCATAGCATCCAATTGAAGAAATGTATATATGACAGGTGAATTGTATAAATGTCAATGCCCAGACGAGAATACCCCTTTAATGAAGTGGCAGTGGACGTACTTGACCCGCAGCTGCATTCATATGGACGATGGGGCCAAACTTCGCTACTCCCATAGTATTGAGCACATGGACTGTAGTCTCTACTACATGTATGACTTTGTACTGTGAAGTGATGGACACACTGGGGCACATATACTAAGGGTCCGTCGGACACATTTTCGTCGGGTTTCGCATTTTTTTCCCCTTTTTGCGCTGAATTCCACAGGGGTTTTTGGAGCACGCGATCGGATGTTGGCGCATCAGCCCCTGCTTGCATGCGACACAAATCCGGGGGTGTGGACGCCGGACTACCCGACTGATTCGGACAAACTGCAGAATTTAAAAAGCAAATTGTGTCGCAAGATCAGCACTCACATGTACCGGGAAGAAGAAGGTGAACTCCGGCGGACCTGAGCGGGGAAGCGACACATGCAGGAAGCAGGACGTACAATCTTAGTGAATCGCGACAGCTCCGAATCCTCGTCGGACAATGCACAGCGGAGATCACAGCGGGACGGGTAAGTAAATGTGCCCCATTATTGAAGTATTAAGCCGTATAGTGCTCATAAACTTTTCTCGGTTTTAAGATTGTAAAGGTCCGTTTAGTTGAGCTACCAGCCAGGAAAGTTTACTTTCTGCCCTGCTGTTCTTATGTTTTTTTGTCTTTGTGTTCTGCCATTGGTTTATATATAAATTCCCTTGGCACAACTATTTTAGAATTTTTTGCTTTTCCGATTTTGCTTATTTCACCCATTTACGTTGAGTGTTCAGCCACGCATCCGTGAACTATTTTGGCTTCTCTTAAAATGATATGTTGGGATTGCTTGGATTCAACACATAAAAATGATTAGCAATTTCATATTAGCATGCCATGATTCAATGATTACGGCCATCTGCAGAGAAAACACTTCCAACATGGCTGCTCTTTACCAATGAGATTAGGATGGTATGAATAGAAGGAGAGTTTTCTGTGCTACACTAAGGTTATTGCACAAAATAGTCACATTGCAAACTGGTTGCCTTTTTTTATAAGGCCAAAGAACCGTGTTGAAAATCGTACGACTTTGCTCAATGAAAATTGTGCGACTTTGATCAGAATGGGGCAAATTTAAGTACCCGGTCCTGTTGTGATCCCCGATTCAAACGGTCCGACGAATATGAAGTCTGGCGCGATTCACGTAGCTCGTGCGCCTGAGTTCCTGCATCTGTTGCTTGCCTGCTGAGGTCCGCCGGAGTTCACCTTCTTCTTCCCGGTGTATGTGAGGGCTTGTCTTGCGACACAATTTCCGATGTTAAAACCCGCACGTTGTACGAATCTGTCGGGTCGTCCGGCGGCCAGCCCCCCGATTTGAGTCGTGTGAAAGCCGACGCCGGTGCGCCAAAACCTGATCGCATGCGCCAAAAGCCCCTGTTAAATGCGGCGCAACTTGAAAATTGTCTGGAAACCCAACAAAAATGCGCTCCGCGGACCCCTAGTAAATGAGCCACGTTGTTTTCCGATATTCATCAGATTGTTTTCAGAGTTTTTCATAGTTCAGTCCAAGTGCGATGCAACAATGCAATTTTTTTTTTTTGGTTGCACAAATCATCTTTCACCTGTGTCACAATCTCTCTGATCCTTGCTACTTCCTGGAAACCTCCTTGGATGCACCCGTATATTTCGGTGGGTGTTCTTTTTTACTCAGACTCGCATCAATTTAGGACATGCTCTACTTTTGATACGTCACATAGCATCAGAGACGCACAGCGAGAAATAATACAGAAGTGTGAAAAGATACAGAGAAGTGTCAGAGTTTAGTTTTGGATCACATTGGACTCACACCTGAAAACTGCTTGTTGGCAAGAGGCCTCACCGTTTTTTTTAACATAGTTGGGTTACAAATTGACATTCCTTTCCTATTCTGCTTCCTTTCACTAAGTATTGGGCTTCTCATCATCATCCCATTCAGCCTGCTGAGAAAATGACCATCTCCTCTATAGTACATACTGCACCACTTCCTTTTTTTGGTCAAGCCAGCGATTTTTGGACCAGACCAATGAGGTTTTTTGTAGACTGTTACCAAGGAGACTATATCCTACCCTTTTTGCCAATGCAGTGGAGCAGTTAGTATCTGAAAGTCATTTTACATACCAGTTCCTGGAGGCCAACAGTGGTTTATGTTATTTCTGGGAAAAATGCTGTATAACTATATGTGCACCTTAAAGGAAATCTACCATCAAAAACCATCAGGGGCACTTACTCATAGATACAGGCACCATGACTGTGGTAATCTTCTTATATTTGTTATCCGCGGCCTCCTTCCTTCTAAAATCAACTTTTACAATTATGCTTATGAGCCAGAAGGGCTTTGGGGGGACTTATAAGAGCCACGCTGTACAGTAGCTTTACAGGCTGTTACACTATCTCCCCCTCCCTCCCGCTCCCTCAGCACTTCCCCTCCTTCCTCTGCCTGTTGGAATCTCACAGCAGCAGAGGAAGTTTCAGTACACAGTGAGAGGAGCGGGAAGTGCTGAGGGAGCAGGTGAAGGGTGAGACCTGCTCGTGCACTGTGTAACAGCCTGTGACACTCACTTTAGCCAGTTTCTGGATGAACCTAAGTCACTTGAAAGCATTTCTTTACTTTTGCTGTGATCACAGTTTCATATAATATATATAGTTTATTCTTCCTGTTGTATACTTTTACGATAGAAGGTGACACATTTGTTTTTCTTTACCGCTGTTAGTTTGCTTCCTGAATCCCCAAGATGGCTGTACTCGCGCGGATACACAGCTGAAGCGGAGGCAGTCTTACACCGTATAGCTTGCGGCAATGGCAAGGAAATCCCTTCCATAAAATTAAAGGAGTGCAACGCCACGCCGGGAACTGCTGGCTCAGCACGGAGCGTCTTTGATTTGGTGAGATATGGAGTGCTTCTCTGGAGGACCGTCATCTTGATGTATATCTGGTATGTTGAACTTTTTTTTTTGCCTTATTATGTTTGCAGATGTAGAAGCGTTTGTTCTATTTAAAGGGGTTATGCGGGTTTTAAAAATTACTTATGGCCGGGCTGGGGAGGGCAATTTAAACACAATAAACATGTACTTAACTCCACCGGCGCTGCCGATGTCCCGCGCCGCGGTCCCTTCGATCCGTGCCCCTGTTTGTTTACAGGGGCACAGAAGCCGCGCACAGGGAGCTTCCGGTCCGCGATGTGGCCGGCTCCTCCCATCCGTCCCTATCTCTCAGCGTTGTAAGCGCTGGGAGATGGTGTAGGACGGGAGCTTCTGGCCGGCCGGAAGCTCCCTGTGCACCCTTGTGATGAAACCGGCGTGCAGAGAGGACCAGCCGCGGCGCGGGACATTGGCGGCGCCGGCCGAGGTAAGTACATGTTTATTATTTTTAAATAGCCCTCCCCAGCCCGGCCCTCAGTAATTTTTAAAACCCGAATAACCCCTTTAATGCACTCCCATAACTTTTTCTCGCATCTTGTAGGATTTACCGTAGAATAGCTTCTTAGCCGGCATGGGCATAAAAGCTTACGTCATACCGTAGCATCAGTTTTTGCTTGAACCAGGCTTTGCCCGCCCCTATAACTGCAGTTTTTCAGAATTTCCTGCCTCCTGACTTGGTATCACAAATTATTTTTCTTTTTCTTCTTCTAAAATGCGTTTAATTGTTCTGGCAAGAAAAAATGAACTGATTTACCATTACAGGAGGCTCAGGCGTACGTCTCCAGCGATGCAGATCATCTCACTTCACTAAAGCCATTTACCGGGACATCAATGTAATTGTTTCTTTTTCTTGTTTAATTTCGAACTAAAAAAAAAAAAAAAAAAGAGGCATTTCTTAATTTGCAAAAATGTATTTTTGCAGTCGGAAAAGAAAAAAAGGAAGCAGATGCCGAAATTTTTCATGATCTCCGTAAAATATGCCATTGGTTTGTCTGTAGATGAGGTATATAGACACAAAGCCAATGATGTATTGAGGCTATTTTACATCTTGTGGTTAATTATTACAATGACAATACTGGATAATTCTGTGTAATAGGGGCAGGTTAATTGGATTTTTAACCCCTTAAGAGCGGCGCAAGCAGGGGCTGCCATACAAGACGCGTTGCTGCGGGGCAATGACAGTGTTTAAGGGTCAATAAAATGAAAGGCAGGTATTTAATTTTGTGGTGGCTATTATCTTTTTGTACTTGTTTTCCTCTGCCTGCATTAAGTAGGGCATTTTATTAATGGCTCTTATCGCTAGTTGTTGACAATATGTAATGAGAGTGCTAGATACTCCCTTTCCTCTCTTTTATATCCTTAGCTAGATTAAAGATGTGAATTATGTTGCATTGTTTAACTGTTACCTAAGCCTTTTGAGATGTTCGCTGGAAGATCATGTTAAGAGAAGGCCCATAAACCTTAAATGATTACAACTCAGGGAAGATATAATACAGTATATAACAGAGTAACAAACGTGTGTCTCAGCAGTTCTGCAGGACGCAATGACCGCCTAGGTTGTATAACTATATCACAATGATCAGGGGAGTTTATGTGACTGGGATACTAAATAACCCGTCGGGGGACGAGAAGAGAAAATTAAATGGTCATTTAAAATAATACACTGTTATATGGAGACGCTGAAGGCTGAATCTGAAAGATTCTAAACTGTATGGCAAAATAATTGACAAAGGGATTTAATGGGGTTCTTATACTTGGCCCGGCCAACTACTTATATTTTTAAAAAGCTATTACAGAAGGTCCTATAGTTTCAGGTCACAGATGAAGCATTTCTGATGACAGTCACCTAGTATTAAAAAAAGGGAAAAAATGTAACATTTTTGTCATTTGGTTTTTTTGGCATCCCGGAGAAGAACTACTTTGCATACCCTTTACCTGCCTATAAGACTTTCTATGCCAACTTTCTATTCTCAAGGAGAAACGGTATCTTCCCACACCCATATCAAAGGCCTCTTCACCAGCTGACCAGTGCCCCACTCCTTCGTGATGTGGGGCAAAACCTCCAAACAAGATGCAGTTTGTAGATGGGTCAATTTTTATTTAATCTTTTTTATAAAAAATATTTGGCTTGGAATTATAACCTAAGTTTTATTGCAGATCCTCTTATAGGGTCAAAGATCGACATTTTCAAAGAAATGTAAGAAGAGCAGTTGGGTCGATTTTGGATCCTAAACGAAATCAACCCTTTTGAAGTTTTTAGATGTTAAAAATTGGAAAAAAATAAACTTTGATACTTACCTGGATGAGGCACATAGGACTTACAGAAGATCAGATCAGAAGATCCCGCATTGGTGCATTCACTCGCAATGCTGGAAGTGAATTCCCCCCAAATTCCTAAAAATTGTACAGGAAGATTTGGGACACTAAACCACCGGCCCATAAGGACCTGTTGGTGGTTTTGTGTCCCAAATCCCCCGGATGGGTTCCCTTTAAACTTTTGATCAGGCTGCACATCTTACCACTACAGCTTTGAATGTGAGACCATCATTTATAGACGATTATCTTGGGTATCCCAAACATAAATTTAAAAATGGAACTATATGCTTAGTTACACAGATTCTTGTCATGTAACTATCTTGTTACTGTTTTTCTCCAGGTGGTAGAAGAATCTTTTTCTTCTTGTATGCCACAAATAACAATCTGTTCTCTCATCACCTCATAGCTCAGCTTGGAACCGTACATATACACGTCCCCCAACGGTCGTGTGAATGCAGTCTAAGTCTGCCCTCTGGGATATTGGCCACAAGCATTAGGTCCTAATGGTTTATGAGTTAAATGGGACTTCTTTCCCATTCCAGGCTTTCCCCTAGAATACCACCTCCATGGCACACATCATCAGGCCCTTCCCTTATGATTTTGTGATGGGCTGTCCCAGCTGCCTCTCTGAAAGCTCTAAAAAAGGTTAAAATAATGCAGTGTAGCAACATAGGCCCAGCATGTGTGGAATACTGATGTCATATGGGGGGGCAGTTGAGCTAAGAATCTTTTTGATCCATGCTGATTGTCTTAGCAGACTTATTTAGGTCCCCGTAGACTTCAACTTCTACTGCCAAGTGGATAATAAAAGAGAATACTTAACAATTTTTTGGTTAAAGCAGATATTTTAAAAACTTTTAGGCCTCATTCAATCGGGTTGAGAATGGATGAACGCTCCTCAACCCTCCCCTCTCCGTAGAAAGCCTTGTGATGTCGTGTGTTCACCGTATCGCTGTGTGATTGGGTGACTTGGAACTCTGTGGGGGTTGAGCCCCCATTAGGGTTGTGTGCATGAATTCTTACTTACTGGGGCAGATTTACTTACACGGTCCAATCGCGATCCAGCGGCGCGTTCTCTGCGGTGGATTCGGATCCGGCCGGGATTCACTAAGGTAGTTCCTCCGACGTCCACCAGGTGGCGCTGCTGCGTTGAAGTTCCCTGGAATGCACTGATCTTCACCAAGCTGGACTGAGTGAAGGTAAGCTCGAGTCCCGCGACACTTTTTTTTTTAAAAATGCGGCGGTTTTTCCGAATCCGTCGGGTTTTCGTTCAGCCACGCCCCCTGATTTCTGTTGCGTGCATGCCTGCGCCGATGCGCCACAATTCGATCGCGTGCGCCAAAATCCCGGGGCAATTCAGGGACAATCGGCGCAAATCGGAAATATTTGGGTAACACGTCGGGAAAAAGCGAATCGGGCCCTTAGTAAATGACCCCCACTGTGTTTCACAATAGAACATGGGGTGTTGGAAATTCAAGGGGAAACCTTGTTTGAGTTTCAATTCGAAGATCAAAAGTGAGGGATCAGTATGTTGGTGTACTAGGGCAGCGGGGACAATGACAAAGTGTTCTGCACAATAGAGGCCTCCACCCGAGCTGTCACCAACACTTTCTTAGAAATGGCTCTTCATCAAAGCGCTCATTATGATGCCAATTACATAGCAAAAGAAAAGTACACCGAGTATGTGCGGCTTCTAGTGAATCGCCAAGTCTTCTAATTTATAACGACAAGATTTATCTCTGAAGAGTTGTCTTTCTACTTAAGATGCATTTTCCGTCTTTGCATTTAGCCTGGAGATGGTAATCCTTTAATCATAATAACTTGCGAGCAATTCTTGCTCTGGATGTAATGGGAGCTCTAGAGGAGTGTGTTCAAATAACAAAAGCAATTTGGATGTATTTTAATAATTTTGTCTGCGTGGAAAATTGCCGTACAGGCTTAGTAATAAGGTAGTGTGCGACATGGTGACTAATGTGAAAACCTTCCCCAGACACAGAGACCAATACAAAATAAAAAGCTACGAGTGATTAAATGTGATAAAAAGCCTCTGTGATATCATTACTATGAAAATCTCGGGATCCTGGCACGTCATTTGGGACTGGGGCAAGGGCAGGCAGGAAAAGCGGTGAATGAAATGTTATTTCGCCTGCAGATGTGTCCAACCATAATTTCATGATTAAAATGTAGTATGGTAATAAAAGCATTAAAAGGCTGCGAATTACATGCACCGGGAGGCGGTACGTATAGCGTAACTGTGACCGATTCAATTCCACGATATTGAGGATTGGAATATAACACACATATACACCACAGGAATATTTCACTCTAAGAGTCAACTATATATTGCACCTATGCTGAATTTCCAATATGAGGCATTAGGTGGGACATCTTCTTATGATAGACCCCCTCTTTATATGAGTAGTTGCTCTGTCCAAATTCAATTTATACACCAGTGCATGCATAAGGATTACAACAGACAGAAAAAAGGTATTCCGATATCACAGATGCCGACGCCGTCTTTGGGGGGAGTCTCGACATAGACGCTGTCTTTGGGGGCAGTCTCGGACTAGACGCCGTCTTGGGGCAGTCTCGGGCCACACGCGCGTCTTTGGGTGCAGTCTCGGGCACAGACTCGTCTTGGTGCAGTCTCGGGCACAGACGTCTGTCTTTGGGTGCAGTCTCGGGCACAGACGCCGTCTTGGGTGCCGTCTCGGGCACAGACGCCTCTTTGGGTGCAGTCTCGGGCACAGCAACGCCGTTCTTTGGGTGCAGTCTCGGGCACAGACGCCGTCTTGGGTGCAGTCTTCGGGCACAGAGCCTGTCTTTGGGTGCAGTCTCTCGGGCACAGACGCCTTCTTTGGGGTGCAGTCTCGGGCACAAGCCCGTTCTTTGGGTGCGTCTCGGGCACAGACGCCTTCTTTGGGTGCAGTCTGGGCACAGACCGCCGGGCGTCTTTGGTGTGCAGTCTCGGGCACAACGAGCGTCTTTGGGTGCAGTCTCGGGCACAGACCCGTCTTTGGGTGCAGTCCTCGGGCACAGACGCCGTCGTGGGTGCGTCTCGGGCACAGACGCGTCCTTTTGGTGCGTCTCTCGGGCACAGACGCCGTCTTTGGGTCGTCTTCGGGCACAGACGCCTTCTTTGGGTGCAGTCTCGGGCACAGACGCGTCTTTGGGTGCAAGTCTCGGGCACAGACGCCGTCTTTGGGTGCAGTCTCGGGCACAGACCCGTCTTTGGGGCAGTCTCGGGCACGACGCCGCCTTTAGAGCAGAGTAATTTCACAGTAGTTGTAGAAAGTTATCTGATGACAGTTGAAAGGTTAATCAATGTATTTTGTGACTCAATCCCCGATTAAGTATAATCTTGAGATTTCTCCCTCAAGTGATGTGGTGTGTGTGTGTGTGTGTGTGTATAGCACATTTTCAGACCATATTTAGTCTATGTGAGAACAGAAGATGACAGGGTCCTTGTAGATTATTATCCTTAGCTGTAGTATTAATCAAGATAATATCACTAGGATTTGAGAATGATTGATTATGACCTGATCTACTGTACTTGTTTGTGGACTGCAACAAAACTCTATGTAATTGAATAGGGCTGTGTTGCAGTTCCCTGCAGAGTGATGAAATATGCTTTGCAGGGGATGAAGCACATGGCTTGTCAACCAGGCAACCGACATGGGATTAGATTTGCGATTATAGGTGTCCTTATGTCATTAGTCGTTAGTCTGGTTCTTATATTGTGTTTGTTGCCCGTTTTTCCTTTGTATCATAACTTAATTCAATTTAAAAACTTCCATGCTATATTATTACAGTATAGAGAGGCTGCAATCTAATAATGTTGAGCACAGTCGCTACTTCCAATACTTCCAGGTGGCAGGTGCATCCTAAGTGTCTGTGACCATCTGTTCAACATCCGCATTCTGATGTATAGGACTTAGTACACCTGTGCCCTGTAGTGCTGCGTCATGTGCTATTGGGATAAGTGATATTCAAGAACTTGAGATTCCACAATGGCTTGTCCTAGTAGGGCATCATGTTAGTAGCCCCCAAAAGTGATTTAAATTATTTTACTGTGATGATAATACCCCATTTAGCTTCAATTCGGCTTGAAAGGGGTATCCCACTGTCTCTATCAGTCCTGGTGTGCACAATTTTCGGTTCCACTAATACGACCCTGTAACTTCTGACTTTAGGGTCGGGTGCAGCCATCAGCCATCTGGATTTCTGTGTGAGATGGTGGAGCTGAGTTTCTGTCTCTCTCTGCTGTGTTATGTAGCCCCGCCCCCTGCACGGAGCTCAGAGACTGTCACTGATACTTCCTGCCATGACATGCGTGAGCAGAGAGTTGAGGCTGCAAGCTACAAACTACAAGAAGATTAGTGATCCGGGGGAAGAGAGGCAGACACATGTGTTGTAACAGTGTAAACAGTCTGTCTGTCAGCCTCTGTGTAATCTCATGCATCTCTGATCTGTCTCAATCTCTCTTATATGTGTCCATAGTACATAAGCCTGATGAAGTGTATATACACCTATACCCTGGTATCTCACCACATTGTCACCCCCCACAGAACTAGATGAATTATGTGTCTGTTTAGAGAGGCCCCACCCACTTCATGGGATTTTGGACTGACAGCCTGAGAGTGATAGGAATAAAACAGCAATAAAACTGAGTAAAATTGTAAAGTAAGAGGTTAAAATACTTTATTTTGTTAACATCACTAGGGGATTGAATTGAGAATTCGTTGTGGGAAAACCCATTTAAGGGCATCTACCTCCGGGATCAAGGATTGTAAAACAGCACATATTGATATTACTTGTGGTGCCCTCTCTGGCAGATATGTTATTCTTTTAGTTTTCTTATGCCAGTATTTTTAGAAAAGGCTTTAAAAAATTATGCAAATGAGCATAGGGCTCCGACGATTTACTTAACCTCTATGGATCCCGGAGCCTCAAGCTCAGTTGCATAATTTTAATGCCAGGCATAAGAAGCTTAAGAGAGCAGATCCTGCCATAGGGGGTATTACCAGCATGCCAGTGTGCTTGGTTTACAATCTCGATCCTAGTGGTAGATTTCCTTTAAGGGACTTCTCACAAAAAATACTTTACGGAATGTTTCCCCAGATGGGGTTTTCATTGTTTGTATTGTTTTGTTCTAAAAAAATTATAAGCCATAAAGATCAATCTGATTAAAAAAAAATACTTTACAGTACATTTACAGTGTGAAACTCAATGTGCAAAAAATACAGGACTCTTGCCCCACCCCTACTTTTCCCGCATCAGCAATTCAGGAGTCGGCAGTCTGTAACACTTTACCTAACTGACTCATACACATTGTGTTAGACTATTGTCTCCCTAAGCTTTAACCAACAATGCACATTGAAATACCCAGTTCTAGTCCATTTTTCTGGGGGGTATGGAGTACATTGGCCATTTCTTTATACAGCAGAGGTTATACGCTTATCCCAGTAAATTGAAATGCATACTGGCCAAATCTGCATATTATGTGGCACTTGACGTTGTTTTAGTAATGTGATAATATTACCACTATACAGTTGTTGTTTTTTTTGTGTTGTTTCATTATGAGTCATGAGGCTCCATTTGGCCAGAGCAAATGGCTGAAGGGGCACAATCTTACAACCAGCTCGGAAGAGGGCGGGCCAGTGAGTCGCCAAACCCAGGGAGGCTTTTTTTAATCAGAAAAATATGCTCTTCAATAAGTGGTAAATTGACACATTGGGCCACTCTGTGCGAAAGACCCAGGATTGAAAGACTGTGTGGCATTTTCCCTCCAAAATTCGACAAAGAAATATCATAGCTGTCTATAACTGGGGCATAATTCTTAATTATGAGTCCCGAGTTACATGGGAGAGATATAGGGTCTGATATACCTCAAGGCGCCAAGTATCAAAAGCCTAGCTGCAGGGGAACCCAGGCCAATGACAGAACACCACCACCTAATGTTAGCCTAGACACACCATGTGAACGGGGGCGAGGTACCCTTTGATTGGAGCAATAGCACAGTTGTGCCATCTTCCGATCAAAAGTCTTGGGTTTTGATAAACCCCAGACCCAGAGAGTTCCCCTCTGATGGGAGGGGGGATAGAAAAACCTCGGCTATAAATTAGTGAAGCAGCCACATGACTTTGTTCAGTTGAGACTCTAAATTAGAAGACTGGATCGCTCTTCCATGCCCTGTCCTCGGCCAGGAAACTTCTACTTATTTCCATAGCAAGAGTTTTTTGTTTCCTAACTGTTGAAGAATTGTATTTGTATTGTTTTATAGCTTATTTTTATTTTTATTGACAATTTGTTTTTGTGTATCTGTATTTTTTAGTAAAATAAAGACTTACATTTTAAAGCCTCTGCGATTCTAAGATTTCCGAAGGGATTACGTTACCAGGTCATTTTAATATAGTTAAATGTAGAGATTGCATGTTCAGTTGTAAATCATCAGGGTGGCATTGTCTGTGTGGTGTGAGGTGGCCCACAGCCTTCTTTGCGTAAGTAACTCATGGGTTGGTGGCAGTGAGTGGTGCCGAGTGTGTGTAGTATTTAGTGTTAGGACGCCATTTTGTGGAATTGCGGAACTTAAGACTAAATTCTGGACTCCGTAGAGTAGGTGCACCCCATGTTGGACTCTAGTGTGTGGGTTGCGTGACAGTAGGTATGTCCATGAATTTTATTAGCTTCTTGCTTCTTGTATGCAGATTCAGTATTTTTTGCAGATGTAGATTTTTGGAGAGTAGAGTTCAATGTTCTCTTCTCCTTTCCTCAGTGCTCTAATTTCTAGCAATGTCCCATATATTTCGAGTATAAGCCGAGGTCCCCTAATTTTACCAACACACATGGAAACCTATTGTACTCAAGTATAAGCCGAGGTGGGAAATGCATCGGTCACACATCCCTCCAGTATATAGTCAGCCAGCCCCCAGTGTATATAGCCAGCCCTTAGTAGTATATAGCCAGCCAGCCCCCAGTAGTACGCACCCCCTTTAGTATGCAGCCGTCACCCCCCTTTAGTATGCAGCCGGTCACCCCCTTTAGTATGCGCCGCCGCCAGTCCCCTTTTAGTATGCAGCCACCAGCCTCCTTTACTTTGTATCCAGCCAGCCAGCCCCCTTTAGTAATAGCACACTATGGGAAGATTTTACTACCTGGTCCCCGAGTGCGTTCTGACGAGATGAAGTCCGGCGGATTCTTCAAGATTGTGCGCCCAGATCCTGCATGTGTCGCTTCCCCGTGAGGTCCGCCGGAGTTCACCAATCTTCTTCTGGTGGCATGTGAGTGCATTGTCTTGCGACACAATTTGAATTGTAAATCCCATGCTTAGTCCGAATCAGTCTGTGTCCGTCGCCACGCCCCCCTATTCGTGTCGCATGCTAGCCGCACGATTGCGTCAAATCTGATCGTGTGCGCCAAAAACTACCACTTAAAGCGCATCGGAATAATTCGGGGAAACCCCGCGAAATGCTGCATCATAGTGTGTGCCGGTGGCATAGCGCATGGCTAAGGCTAATACAGCAGAGAGAAGACAGAAGAGGAGCCGTATTAAGTTTATTTTTTTTTATTGACTTGTTACTGGCCGAGGTGATGTTTTCAGCACATTTTTTGTGGCTAAAATTCTCGGCTTAATACTGAATATCGCGGACTGTGTTTAGTGTAATATATACATTGCAGATCAGAATATAAAGAAGGAGCAGGCAGCCAAGTCTTTGGGGAAAAGCACACGCACAGCAGACTACATGGGGAATCAATCATACAAGGTACGAGAGTGTAGAAAGCAAAATGAGTACTCCTCACAATTGATTCCCTTTAAATGAAATCTGTCAGCAGTTTTGACCATTAAAGCTGTGGATCACCACACACAAGGATATGGTTACCCAATCTCCAGGACTGCTTCTGACACAGTTAGCCATTCCTGACATCTATGTAACCATACATTTGTGTGTAGCGTTGGTAAAGGAAGGACTGTGACAAATGGATTTATGTTCCAGTATTGTAGCTACTTGAACTCTTGTTTGCTCTTGCCGCAGCATTGCTCTTGGCACCCACTACATTTCTTACAATTGAAACCCTAAAATGCTATTGTTTCTTGAATAGACATTGTAACACCCTACTAATCAGTTTCCAACTACTAAACTCTCTCCTCTACAATCTATTCTTGGTGCAGCAGCCCAGGCTCATCTTTCAGACTAAAGCTACATGGATGCCTCCAGTTTGTGCCAGTTACTACTGCACTGGTCACCCGTCTCTTTCCAATTACAATTAAAATAATAACCCCTATCCACAAAGCTCTGCATTATCTGCACCTCCTACCTTTACTGTCTTTTCTCAGTCTATACACCCAACACGTGATCTGCAATCTCTACAAACCTCTCATAGCACGTCTCCAGGACATCTCCCAAGCAGCACCATTTCCCTGGAATACTTTCCCCGGCTGTCAGACGTATTCCCAACCTCCAAAGTTTCCAACATGCTCTATAAACCTTCTCTTTAGGCAGGACTACACACTCGCTAACCTGCATGAAAATGTCTACCCTCTTTACCATCCATCCGATGTCCTCTTCCCGTCTGTTAACCGGCAATCACCAAATAGATAACCAGCTCCAGCTTTCTTGCAGTCATATTCACGTTGGACCTTGCATATAAGATGGCGGCTGATGGCTGGTTTAAGCAGAAGATTTTTATCTATTAAATTATTTCATTCTGTTCCCCTATAAAGAATATGTCGACCATATTATAACAATCTTATACCTTGTGCCACCCCCTCATAGACTGTAAGCTTCTTGTGAGCAGGACCCACACATTTGTATATGTCTCCTATGATTTCTAAAGCGCTACGTAATATATACACTAGCTGTAGATCCCAGTGTTGCCCGGGATAATAAATAACTGGTCTTCGCTATAACAAAATATAATTGGTTAACAAAAAAATAATATTTATCTATCTATGCATCTACCTCTTCCTGTCTGTCACTCTCTCCCTGTCTCTCTGTCTTTCACTCACTTACTCTTTCCTGTCTGTCTTTCAGTTACTCTCCTTGTCTGTCTCTCTGTCACTCACACTACCTGTCTGTCTCTCTGTCATTCACTCTCCCTGTCTGTCTCTCTATCACTCACTCTCCCTGTCTGTCTCTCTGTCACTCGCTCTCCCTGCGTGTCTTTCTGTCTCTATCCATCTTACCTCACACATAAGTTTTTTATACTAATTGCCTATAGTAACCAATCACAGCTCATAATAATCCCCTGTGGCAGAATAGCAACCAATCATGGCTCACCTTCTAACTGCCACAGCAGCAGACAATGGCTCCTGTATATGGTGGTAAATAACTGTATTTTGGAAAGCGTCTGGGGGGGGGGTGCGATTTTGACTCAAAACCGAGTCTATGATGTTTGGGGATGCAACGGTGCAGATTCCTTTACCGGACATACGCACACATACGGCTTTATTTATTAGTTATATGTGCATTTATCAGGTAATTCACCATAAACTGCGTCCTACTTGCTAGTTGATTTCCCGGTGCAGTTTTAGAGAAAGTATTGCTAATAGATTGGGGAGTTTGTCGCGGGCAGTGGTGAAAAGTGTTATTTCCCTCCAGCCCATTCTTCTCTGTCACCGCACGCTTTTTGATAAATTGTCGTCCTGGCAAACCTTTCAGTAGCAATGATGTTCTGTTTTGTTCCAGGTACGTCTGCAGTCTGGTTTACTACGGCCTGACCTTAAATGCAGGGGAGCTGAAAGGCAATCTCTATGTGAACGTGCCTTGTATGGGCTGGTAGAAGTCCCCGCTTTCCCTCTCTGCTTGTTTTCATTGAGAAGTCTTGGTGAGTATAATGGATTATGCTTTGTGTAATCGTTCTTAATGCACCCATTAGCCTCGCAAAGTCAAAATCTGAAGCGTAAACAAAGCCTGTAATAAAGGTATAGTTTAAGGGGTTCGTCTACAGCAAGTGTTCCAGATAGTTTATCTTACACATGGCCTTATTGATAGCTTTTAACCTCTGCTTAAAGAGAACCTGCAAAATAACCCCCTAAACTAAATATATTTCATAAACTGTCATTGAGAAAATTTGCCTCTGTCCCTTTATTTCATTCAAGCGGTCCAGCTTATTCGAGTGGGAAGCAACAGCCACACCTCCAGTGCTTGACTGGCAGCCGTATAATGATGCTAGTTCCGGCTCCTCCATGTGCTTCCTGGTGCTGGCGCCCCCTGCAGCTGTGTGTGTATGAGATACTCTTATACACATGACTGACAGCCTGTATAATGGTGTATGGCTCCTGCATGTGCTTCCTGGAGCTGGCCCCCCTGCAGCCTGTGTTTGTATAGTACTCCTATACACATGACTGACACGCCTGTATAATTGTGTGAGCTGTATAATGATGTGCTTCCGGTGCTGGAGGCCACGACCCCTGCAGCCAGTGTGTATAGGAGAGATACAACAGGCTCCCAGCACCATGTTATAGCAGAAACATGTCAGGTACTTGTGTAGACTGATGTCTGTGTCCACACCTGTGTATTCCGTCAGGAATTTACCCCCCTAACTAATATTTTTCTAAACTGCCATTAGAAAGCATTTCCGGTTCGCCGGAGTTCACCTTCTTCTTCCCGTGCATGTTAGTGCTGATCTGGGACACAATTAGCTTTTTAAATTCCCGATTTGTCCGAATCAGTTGGGTTGCCCGACGGCCACGCCCCTCGATTTGTGTCGCATGCAAACTGGCACGGATCAGCCACATCTGACGTGTGCAAACCAAAAACCCGGCACAAACCAAAAATTCGGCACAAAAAGAAAAAATTCAGGAAACCTCGCAGAATGCGCGATCCGGAACCCTTAGTAAATGTGCCTCAATGTGATACATTTCCTCTATATTTTCATCTTTGTACAATATTCTTAACATGGCATCACCATGATGATGGGGAGTATTATGACGGGAGCATTGTGCGCCACTCTAATACTCCCTGCGCCAGTGCACAAAATGGCAGAATTATAAGAGGTTAGTAATTGTGAAGCAATTGAAATCTGTCTCAGGCCTGGCATAGATCAGCTGCACACTAACCAGTGCACTTGCGTCAACATTTTTACAAAAAGCATGAAGGTGTCAACTAGTGAAAGGGTGGAAAATGTTCTGGTTGTGCTTTTTTTGTGCCTTGTGCACCAGAAACCTGGCGTCGCCATAAGATACAAGCCCCCATTGCTCCCTGTGGCTGTGATTATGTTGGTTGGTCTTTATAGCAACTATTAGATCAACTTTAATGAGCATTTTACTGGCTGTATTGCTCTTTGTACAGCTGATATTTATGTGTGCATGTTATGGCTCTGGATATACACTAACGTGATTTCCCACCCCTGAATGCAATTCTTTGTCTAAATATGTTCAACAGATCGCAATGATCAGTTTAACAGTATATCTATGTTGTGGTCATACATATTTTCTGGATTATAGGCGCACCCCAATTTAGGCATCAAAAAAAGGAAAACATATATTTTATACAAATTAAAAAATACCAGTTGGTCCACACACCACACAGCACACACAAACCTCTGCTACATCCATTCCTCGCTCATGCTACTTACTACATACATACATACCCACATGAACACACTCACACTGCTATACATACTCATGACACACTCATCACTGCTTACATACCCTGAACAACCATTCTGCTATACATACACATGAACGCACTCATTACTGCTATAACATACCATGAACACACTCATCACTGCTATACATACTCATGACACACTCAACACTGCTGTATACATACTCATGACACTCTCACACTGCTATACATACCCATGAACAACCCAACTTGCCATACATACTCATGAACACACTCACACGCTATACTCTCATGAACACCTCTCTCACTGCTTACATACTCATGAACACACTCATAACTGCCATACATATCATAGAACACACTCACACTCGCTATACATACTCATGAACACACTCCAAGCTCTGCTATACATACTCATGAAACACACTCAACACTGCCATACATACCATGAACACACTCAACACTGCTATACATACTCATGAACACACTCAACACTCGCCATCAACATAACTCTGAAACGCACTCAACACCTAGTGCTATACATACTCTATGAACACACCCTGCTATCATACTCATTGAAACACTCAACTGCCATACTATCATGAACACACTCACACTCCATACATACTCATGAAACCACTCAACACACACTGCCATACATAATCATGCACACTCAACACTGCCATACAACTCATGACCCATACTCAACACTACTGCCATACATATCATGAACAACTCACAGTATACATACACAGGAACACACCCACTACTGCTATACATACACATGAACGCCCTCGGTACTGTCTATACATACCATGAACACACTCACACTGCTATACACATACTCATGAACACTATCATCACTGCTATACATACTCATGAACACACTCATCACTGCCAATACATACTCATGAACACACTCAACAACTGCTATACATACTCATGAACACTCTCATCACTGCCATACATACTCATGAACACACTCAACACTGTAAATCAACTCATGACACTCTCATCACTGCCATATCATACTCATGAACACACTCCTCCGCTGCTATACTACTGACATAACACTATGACAATGACTGAACAACTGTGTTTTCATAGGAAATCCATGGACGGATTTCTCTCCCACTTATGTTAGACACTGATCCCATTGCTATACCAAGCAGATATCTAGAAAGCCATGGGGGGTTTTTGTTAAGTAAAACTTTGACATGAGAAAAATAATTGCCTCTTATTTGGGCTACGCCTCTTTTAACCTGAAAATTTTGTTAGAAGTGGAGTGGAATATGGGTCTAACAATGATTCCATATGTATACATAGGGAGCCATTCAGGAGCTAGAAGAGCCGCTCTTTATACGAGCAGAGTCTAATGATCCAGCTCACTAAAAAAGAGCTGGAACTATTAGAACTACACTAGTAGAGGTCAAGCTCAGCTTAATGGGAAGTGGGGAAGCTGCTCTGGCCTCCGTTGCCCTTAAAATTTTTAATAGGGCTGATGTGTAGAACAATCAAGATATGAAGATAGATTTTTTAGACAAAATGCTTCTTTTTAGGTTCTTCTCTTCACTCTATATTAAACTAAAATTAATGTTGAGAATCTCTCCTAAATAGTGTAGGGTGTGGCAGATTAACCCCTTCACGAACGATGGTCATTGGTGCCTGAATGTCCAAGTCAATTTTTGACATTCTGCTTTACACTTCCAGATGATATTCGGAAAAGCTTACATGTAATCACAATGTTTACTTTGTTTTTTCTTTCATGTACATTTGAGACTCTTAACTTAATAGGCAGTTTTATTGCATTACATATTTTATTCTATACAAAATTTGGCAATAATTGACTACACTGTGGAAAAATACTCTTTTGTCATTTTTTTAATAAACTTTTTTTAAGTAGTACAAGGTGGTCCCTACTTAAGAACACTGACTTACAGATGACCCAGTTAAACGGACCTGTAGTAATCATTCTCACAAAGAAGACAGATTGTGAGTGTTCACTACTCGGAGAGGAAATGGGGAGCGGTTGAAGATGGAGATTCATTAGTGGAGCTGGCCGGGGTTTGCGACACGGCGTGGGTTAGGGTGCAGAAATTGGGAGCGTGAGAGCGCTAGGGGGGAAGGAGGGTGGAGTCGCGTTGTAACAGCTTAATTAACAGGTGTCTGCACTTAAGATTTATTGTTAATTCCGGTTCTTATGACAACTCACATTTGTAAATCCAATTGTCCCAGAAAATCCAAAAAAGTTCTGGCGGAATTACAATTATAAAGTATACAGTTCCGACGTACAACAAATCATCTGTAAGAACAATTTCTACACACCATCTTGTCACGTAATCCGGGGATGCGTAGTTACTTTGCCAAAATAGGTTTATAATAAGTACAGCTTGATAACCACCGCCCTTTCCCAGGTTCAAGCTACAGATGCAAGGGTGCATGTACTCCTGCAAAGTGAAGTTCTTCTCTAATTTCTACCTTCAGCTGATAAAGGGAATTTCAACACGCCTTCATATTCTCCGCACTACATAGAAACCGAAACACATTCTGTGAGTATGGATGCTACAGAACTGAGAGTATCCACTATTAAAGTTACAATGGAAATAGGAACTAAAATAATACAGGTGATCCCCTACTTAAGGACACCTGACTTACGATGACCCCAAGTTACATACTGACCCTCTGCCACTGTGACCTCTGGTGAAGTTCTCTGGATTGTTACATAGTCCCAGACTGCATATGATCAGCCGTTAAGGTCTCTGTAATGAGCTTTAGTTAATCCTTGGTCCATACAGCAAAAAATTTTGAAACTTCAATAGTCACTATGTAAAACAAAAATTTGTCTGGAACTACATTATAAATATACCGTTCTGACTTACATACAAATTAGCTTTAAGAACAAACCTTATGGCCTATCTGTATGTAACGGGGAATGCCTGGTGACCCTAAAAGAATGTAGATGAACTTTAAGAGTGCGATCTATCTGGTTCTGTTCAGCATCCTTACACAACCCAGCATATCTATATAAGCGTTCAAACAGCTCTACTGTTTATAATTTGCACACCAATTAAAATTTTGAAGGTTACAGGAGATATATCCATATGAGTTTTTACTTTTACAATGTTAATAAACCTGGGGGCTTGTACAGATAAGGACCTTTATAGCTTATGGCAGTCATGAAGGGGTTAAATGAAGACCGCACATAGTACAGATTGCACTTACTTTTGATAAATAAGGGGCTTATCTTTTTTTGTTTAGTCGAGTCTTTGCACCCCTTTACTAAAGTTTTATTTTTTTTTAAATTTAAAATTTTTTTGTTGTTTTTTATATACATGTAAATGTCCCTGATTTTAATACTCTTGTGTAGCATAAGTAGTTGTAGCGCATGCGCCGGGGAGATTGGGGAGTCTGGCAGTCCAGGTGCGATTACAAAGTGAAGTGCTTGCGGTTCGTTCACAGATTATTAAACACAGAATAGCAATATGTTCAATTGACTTGGTGCGCCGCCGCCCCCCCCCCCCCCCCCCCCCCCCCCCCCCCCCCCTTTACTTCTAAGAGTCTTTCAATGATGCAGTGGAGCGGAGGTAACAAAAAAAAAACGTGTCTTGACAATAAGTGTAAAGACGCACGGCGTGAGGGACATATTGTTTGACATGTTAGACTGATGTTTTTCACCGCTTGATGTATTTCCTTGACATAACGACGAGATTGAGATTTTCAAAAGTCCTTGCAGACTCCCTGATAATATAATTGATTGTTCGCCCCCTAAATAAGAGGCAAACATACAAAATTTTGGGCTGTGAGGCAACGAAAAATAGAGGCCCATTATAGTTCTCCACATTCATGATTTTTTTATGCATTTTTTTTTTTCTAGTCATTTTAAAAATATTTTATAATTTTATTATATATATTTTACCCGAGTGGTGGAGTTGGGGTGGAGTTGTAGCCTCGACCGCTCTCCTCGGGCACAGACGCCGCCTTTAGAGCAGAGTAATTTCACAGTAGTTGTAGAAAGTTATCTGATGACATGTTGAAAGGTTAATCAATGTATTTTGTGGACTCAATCCCCGATTAAGTATAATCTTGAGATTTCTCCCTCAAGTGATGTGTGTGTGTGTGTGTGTGTGTGTGTGTATAGCACATTTTCAGACCATATTTTAGTCTATGTGAGAATCAGAAGATGACAGGGTCCTTGTAGATTATTATCCTTATGCTGTAGTATTAAATCAAGGAATAATATCACTAGGATTTGTAGAATGATTGATTATGACCCTGATCTACTGTACTTGTTTTGTGGATCTGCAACAAAAACTCTATGTAATTGAATAGGGCTGTGTTGCAGTTCCCTGCAGAGTGGATGAAATATGCTTTGCAGGGGATGAAGCACATGGCTTGTCAATCCAGGCAACCGACATGGGATTAGATTTGCGATTATAGGTGTCCTTATGTCATTAGTCGTTAGTCTGGTTCTTATATTGTGTTTGTTGCCCGTTTTTCCTTTGTATCAGTAACTTAATTCAATTTAAAACTTCCATGCTATATTATTACAGTATAGAGAGGCTGCAATCTTAATAATGTTGAGCAGCAGTCGCTACTTCCAATACTTCCAGGTGGCAGGTGCATCCTAAGTGTCTGTACCATCTGTTCACAATCCAGCATTCTGATGTATAGGACTTAGTGCACCTGTGCCCTGCAGTGCTGCGTCATGTGCTATTGGGATAAGTGATATTCAAGAACTTGAGATTCCACAATTGGCTTGTCCTTAGTAGGGCATCATGTTAGTAGCCCCCCAAAAGTGATTTAAAATTTTACTGTGATGATAATACCCATTTAGCTTCAATTTGGCTTGAAAGGGGTATTCCCACTGTCTCTATCAGTCCTGGTGTGCACAATTTCGGTTCCACTAGACACGACCCTGTAACTTCTGACTTTAGGGTCGGGTGGCAGCCATCAGCCATCTTGGATTTCTGTGTGAGATGGTGGAGCTGAGTTTCTGTCTCTCTCTGCTGTGTGTACTGTAGCCCCGCCCCCTGCACGGAGCTCAGAGACTGTCACTGATTACTTCCTGCCATGACATCGTGAGCAGAGAGTGAGGCTGCAAGCTACAAACTACAAGAAGATTAGTGATCCGGGGGAAGAGGGAGGCAGACACATGTCTGTGTAACAGTGTAAAAGTCTGTCTGTCAGCCTCTGTGTAATCTCATGCATCTCTGATCTGTCTCATCTCTTAATATGTGTCCGATAGTACATAAGCCTGATGAAAGTGTATATACACCTATACCCTGGTAATCTCACCACATTGTCACCCCACAGAACTAGATGAATTATGTGTCTGTTTAGAGAGGCCCCACCCACTTCATGGGATTTTGGACTGAGCAGCCTAGAGAGTGATAGGAAATAAAACAGCAATAAAACTGAGTAAAATTGTAAAGTAAGAGGTTAAAATTATCTTTATTTTGTTAACATCACTAGGGGATTGAAATGTGAGAATTTTCGTTTGTGGGAAAACCCATTTAAAGGGCATCTACCTCCGGGATCAAGGATTGTAAACCAAGCACATTGATATTACTTGTGTGTGCCCTCTCTGGCAGGATATGTTATTCTTTTAGTTTCTTATGCCAGTATTTTTATGAAAAAAGGCTTTAAAAATTATGCAAATGAGCATAAGGGGCTCCAGATTTCATTAACCTCTATGGATCCCGGAGCCTCAAGCTCAGTTGCATAATTTTTAATGCCAGGCATAAGAAGCTTAAAGAAGAGCAGATCCTGCCATAGGGGGTATATACCAGCATGCCAGTGTGCTTGGTTTACAATCCTCGATCCTAGTGGTAGATTTCCTTTAAGGGACTGTCTCACAAAAAATACTTTACAGGATGTTCTCCCCAAATGGGGTTTTCCTTGTTTGTATTGTTTTGTTCTAAAAAAATTATAAAGCCAATAAAGATCAATCTGATTAAAAAAAAAATACTTTACAGTTACATTTACAGTGTGAAACTCAATGTGCAAAAAAATACAGGACTCTACCCCCCCTACTTTTCCCGCATCAGCAATTACAGGAGTCTGCAGTCTGTAACACTTTACCTGACTCATAAACATTGTGTTAGACTATTGTCTCCCTAAGCTTTAGACCAACTATGCACATTGAAATATCCCAGTTCTAGTCCATTTTTCTGGGGGGTATGGAGAATTGGCCATTTCTTGATACAGCAAGAGGTTACTTACCTTATCCCAGTAAAATTGAAATGCATGACTGGCCAAATCTGCATATTAATGTGGCACTTGACGTTGGTTTTAGTAGATGTGATAATATTACCACTGTACAGTTGTTGTTTTTTTTGTGTTGTTTCATTATGAGTCATGAGGCTCCATTTGGCCAGAGCAAATGGCTGAAGGGGCACAATGCTTTACAACCAGCTCGGAAGAGGGGCGGGCCAGTGAGTCGCCAAACCCCAGGGAGGCTTTTTTTAATCAGAAAAATATGCTCTTCACTAAGTGGGTAAATTGACACATTGGGCCAGCTTGTGCTGAAAGACACAGGATGAAAGACTGTGGCATTTTCCCTCCAAAATTCAGACAAAGGAAATATCATAGCTGTCTATAACTGGAGCATAATTCATAATTATGAGTCCCGAGTTACATGGGAGAGATATAGGGTCTAGATAACCTCAAGGCCCAAGTATCAAAAGCCTAGCTGCAGGGGAACCCAGCCAATGACAGAACACCCCTAATGTTAGGCCTAGACACCCCATGTGAACGGGGGCGAGGTACCCTTTTGATTGGGAGCAATAGCACAGTTGTGCCATCTTCCGATCAAAAGCTATGGGGTTTTGATAAAACCCCAGACCCAGAGAGTTCCCCTCTGATGGGAGGGGGGATAGAAAAACCTCCTGGCTATAAATTAGTGAAGCAGCCACATGACTTTGTTCAGTTGGAGGACTCTATACATTAGAAGACTGGATCGCTCTCCATGCCCTGTCCTCGGGCCAAGGAACTTCTACCTATTTCCATAGCAAGAGTTTTTTGTTTCCTAACTGTTTGAAAGTATTGTATTTGTATTGTTTTATAGCTTATTTTTATTTTTATCTGACAATTTTGTTTTTTAGTATACTGTATTTTTTATGTAAAATAAAGACTTACATTTTATAAGCCTCTGCGATTCTAAGATTCCGAAGGGATTACGTTACCAGGTCATTTTTAATATAGTAAATGTAGAGATTGCATGTTCAGTGTAAATCATCAGGGTGCATTGTCTGTGTGGTTGAGGTGCCCACAGCCTTCTTTGCGTAAGTAACTCATGGGTGGTGGCAGTGAGTGGGTGCCGAGTGTGTGTAGTAAATTTAGTGTTAGGACGCCATTTTGTGGAAGTGGGCGGAACTTAAGGGCTAAGTTCTGGGACTCCGTAGAGTAGGTGCACCCCATGTTTGGTCTCCGCTGTGTGGGGTGCGTGATAGTGGGTATTAATCCAACTGAATTTTTATTAGCTTTCTTGCTTCTTGTATGCAGATTCAGTATTTTTTGCAGATGTAGTATTTTTTGCAGATGTAGAGTTCAATGTTCTCTTCTCCTTTCCCTCAGTGCTCTAATTTCTAGCAATGTACCATATATATTCGAGTATAAGCCGAGGCCCCTAATTTTACCTCCAAAACTGGGAAACTTATTGACTCAAGTATAATCTGAGGGTGGGAAATGCATTGGTCACAGCCTCCCAGTATATAGTCAGCCAGCCCCCAGTTGTATATAGCCAGCCCTTAGTAGTATATAGCCAGCCAGCCCCCAGTAGTACGCACCCCCTTTAGTATGCAGCCGGTCACCCCCCTTTAGTATGCAGCCGGTCACCCCCCTTTAGTATGCAGCCGGCCAGTCCCCTTTAGTATGCAGCCAGCCAGCCTCCTTTACCTTTAGTATCCAGCCAGCCAGCCCCCTTTAGTATATAGCACACTATTGGGAAGATTTACTTACCTGGTCCCCGAGATGCGTTCTGCAACGAGGATGAAGTCCGGCGCGATTCTTCAAGATTGTGCGCCCGAGATCCTGCATGTGTCGCTTCCCCGCTGAGGTCCGCCGGAGTTCACCATCTTCTTCCTGGTGCATGTGAGTGCATTGTCTTGCGACACAATTTGAATTGTAAATCCCATGCTTAGTCCGAATCAGTCTGGTTGTCCGTCGGCCACGCCCCCCTATTCGTGTCGCATGCTAGCCGGCACGATTGCGTCAAAATCTGATCGTGTGCGCCAAAAACTCCACTTAAAGCGCAAATCGGAAATATTCGGGGAAACCCCGCGAAAATGCTGCATCATAGTGTGTGCCGGGTGGCATAGCGCATGGCCTAACGGCTAATACAGCAGAGAGAAGACAGAAGAGGAGCCGTATGTAAGTTTATTTTTTTTTATTGACTTGTGTACTGGCCGAGGTGAGGTTTTTCAGCACATTTTTTGTGCTAAAATTCTCGGCTTATACATGAATATATGCGGGACTGTGTTTATGTGTAATATATACATTGCAGATCAGAATATAAAGAAGGAGCAAGGCAGCCAAGTCTTTGGGGAAAGCACACGCTTAGCAGTCTACATGGGGAATCAATCATAAAGGGTACGAGAGTGTAGAAAGCTAAATGAGTACTCCTCACAATTGATTCCCTTTAAATGAAATCTGTCAGCAGTTTTGACCATTATAGCTGTGGATACACCACACACAAGGATATGGTTACCCAGATCTCCAGGACTGCTTCCTGACACAGGTAGCCATTCCTGACATCTATGTAACCATACATTTGTGTGTAGCGTTGGTAAGAGAAGGACTGTGACAAATGGATTTATGTTCCAGTATTGTAGCTGAACTTGGAACTCTTGTTTGCTCTTGCCGCATGCATTGCTCTTCGCACCCATTTCTTACAATTGAAACCTCTAAAATGCTAATTGTTTCTTGAATAGACTATTGTAACACCCTACTAATCAGTTTTCCAACTACTAAACTCTCTCCTCTACAATCTATTCTTGGTGCAGCAGCCAGGCTCATCTTTCAGACTAAAAGCTACATGGATGCCTCCAGTTTGTGCCAGTTACTGCACTGGTCACCCGTCTCTTTCCAATTACAATTTAAAATAATAACCCCTATCCACAAAGCTCTGCATTATGCTGCACCTTCCTACCTTTACTGTCTTTTCTCAGTCTATACACCCAACACGTGCTCTGCAATCTCTACAAACCTCTCATGCACGTCTCCAGGACATCTCCCAAGCAGCACCATTTCCCTGGAATGACTTTCCCCGGACTGTCAGACGTATTCCCAACCTCCAAAGTTTCCAACATGCTCTATAAACCCTTCTCTTTAGGCAGGACTACCACACTCGCTAACTGCATGAAATGTCTACCCTCTTTACCAATCCATCCGATGTCCTCTTCCCGTCTGTTAACCGGCAATCACCAAATAGATACCAAGCTCCAGGCTTCTCTGCAGTCACATTCACGTTGGACCTTGCATATAAGATGGCAGCTGATGGCTGGTTTAAGCAGCAGCATTTTTATCTATTAAATTATTTAATTCCGTTCCCTTATAAAGAATGTGTCGACCCTTATACAAGCTCTTATACCTCTTGTGCCGCCCCCTCGTAAACTGTAAGCTCTTGTGAGCAGGACCCACACATTTGTATACGTCTCCTATGATTTCTAAAGCGCTATGGAATATGATGGCACAATTATAAAGATTATTATTATAATGCTGAAATCCATTTTTCACAGTCCTGCTGCTACTATCAACATTCACAAAGATATGGTTACACTGCTCTTCTAGGGCCAGTACCTAACATGCTGCTTTGTATGGAACTACTGGTAGACTCCCTTTAATGAAAAGGGGTATTTGTACACTCCTCAGATTCATGGCTTCACTCCTCAGCTTCAAGGTAGAAGATATCACTATTGGGAAGCTGAAGGAAAAGATTAGTCTAGGATTAATGATGTGCTGTTGAATGAAAGCAAGTGAAGACAACAGCATATTTGGTAGCTCAGCTCCTACATACAAATATAAATATATGTTATAGCTGTAGATCTCAGTGTTGCCCGGGATAATAAATAACTACTTTTACCTATAACAAAATATAATTGTTTAACAAAAAAATAATATATATCTATCTATGCATCTACCTCTTCCTGTCTGTCACTCTCTCCCTGCCTGTCTCTCTGTCTTTCACTCACTTACTCTTCCTGTCTGTCTTTCAGTTGCTCTCCCTGTCTGTCTCTTTGTCACTCACTCTCCCTGTCTGTCTCTTTGTCACTCACTCTCCCTGTCTGTCTCTCTATCACTCACTCTCCTTCTCTGTCTCTCTGTCACTCACTCTCCCTGTGTGTCTTTCTGTCTCTGTCCATCTTACCTCACACATAAGCATCTTATACGCATTGCCTATACTATAGTAACCAATCACAGCTCATATTAATGACCTGTGGCAGAATAGCAACCAATGATGGCTCCGCTTCTAACTGCCACAGCAGCAGCAGCAGGCAATGACTCCTGTATATGGTGGTTAATAACTGTATTTTTTTGGGGGGGGGGGATTTTGGCTCAAAACTGAGTCTATGATATTCCCTGAGTCACAGAGCGACTGTACACAATTTGGTGATTGTAAATGCAACAGTGCAGATTCCTTTAGCGGACATACACACACACACAGCTTTCTATATTAGTTATATGTGCATTTATCAGGTAATTCACCATAAACCGCGTCCTACTTGCAAGTTTATTTCCCGGTGCAGTTTTAGAGAAATTATTGCTAATAGATTGGGGAGTTTGTCGCAAGCAGTGGTGAAAAGTGTTATTTCCCTCCAGCCCATTCTTCTCTGTCACCGCGCTTTCTTGATAAATTGTCGTCCTGCAAACCTTTCAGTAGCAATGATGTTCTGTTTTGTTCCAGGTACGTCTGCAGTCTGGTTTACTACGGCCTGACCTTAAATGCAGGGGAGCTGAAAGGCAATCTCTATGTGAACGTGGCCTTGTATGGGCTGGTAGAAGTCCCCGCTTTCCCTCTCTGCTTGTTTTTCATTGAGAAGTCTTGGTGAGTATAATGGGATTATGCTTTGTGTAATCGTTCTTAATGCACCCATTAGCCTCCGCAAAGTCAAAATCTGAAGCGTAAACAAAGCCTGTAATAAAGGTATAGTTTAAGGGGTTGTCTACAAGCAAGGTTCCAGATATTTTATCTTACACATGGCCTTACTGATAGCTTTTAACCTCTGCTTAAAGAGAACCTGTCAAAATAACCCCCCTAAACTAAATATATTTTCATAAACTGTCATTAGAAAATATTGCCTCTGTCCCTTTATTGTCATATTCAAGCTGTCCAGCTTATTCATGAGTGGGAAGCACAGCCACACCTCCAGTGCTTGACTGGCAGCCTGTATAATGATGCTAGTTCCGGCTCCTCCATGTGCTTCCTGGTGCTGGCGCCCCCTGCAGCCTGTGTGTGTATGAGATACTCTTATACACATGACTGACAGCCTGTATAATGGTGTAATGGCTCCTGCATGTGCTTCCTGGAGCTGGCGCCCCCTGCAGCCTGTGTTTGTATGAGATACTCCTATACACATGACTGACAGCCTGTATAATGGTGTGAGGCTGTATAATGATGTGCTTCCTGGTGCTGGAGGCCACGACCCCTGCAGCCAGTGTGTATAGGAGAGATACAACAGCTCCAGGCAGCCATGTTATAGCAGAACATGTCAGGTACTTGTGTAGCTGATGTCTGTGTCTCACACCTGTGTATTACCCGTCAGGCAATTTAACCCCCCTAAACTAAATATATTTTCATAAACTGCCATTAGAAAGCATTGCCGGTTCGCCGGAGTTCACCTTCTTCTTCCCGGTGCATGTTAGTGCTGATCTTGGGACACAATTAGCTTTTTAAATTCCGCGATTTGTCCGAATCAGTTGGGTTGCCCGACGGCCACGCCCCTCGATTTGTGTCGCATGCAAGCTGGCACGGATCAGCCACAATCTGATCGTGTGCACCAAAAACCCGGCACAAACCAAAAATTCGGCACAAAAAGAAAAAATTCAGGAAACCTGACAGAATCGCGATCCGGGAACCCTTAGTAAATGTGCCTCAATGTGATACATTTCCTCTATATTTTCACTCTTTGTACAATATTTCTTAAACATGGCAGTCACCATGATGATTGGGGGAATGTATTATGACGGGAGCATTGTGCGCCACTCTTAATACTCCCTGCGCCAGTGCACAAAATGGCAGAATTACTAAGAGGTTAGTAGTTGTGAAGCAATTGAAATCTGTCTCAGGCCTGGCATAGATCAGCTGCACCACTAACCAGTGCACTGTTGCGTCAACTTTTTTACAAAAAGCATGAAGGTGTCAACTAGTGAAAGGGGGAAAATGTTCCTGGTTGTGCTTTTTTTGTGCCTTGTGCACCAGAAACCTGGCGTCGCATAAGATACAAGCCCCCATTGCTCCCTGTGGCTGCTGATTATGTTGGTTGGTCTTTATAGCAACTATAGATCAACTTTAATGAGCATTTTACTGGCTGTATTGCTCTTTTACAGCTGATATTTATGTGTGCATGTTTATTGGCTCTGGATAAACTTAACGTGATTTCCCACCCCTGAATGCAATTTCTTTGTCTAAATATGTTCAACAGATCGCAATGATCAGTTTCACAGTATATCTATGTTGTGGTCATACCATATTTTCTGGATTATAAGGCGCACCCCAGATTTAGGCATTCAAAAAAAGGAAAACATATATTTTATACAAATTAAAAAATACCAGTTGGTCACACACCAGCACAGCACACACAGCTCTGCTACATCCATTCACTCGCTCAGTGCTACTTACATACATACATACATACACTCACATGAACACACTCACACTGCTATACATACTCATGAACACACTCATCACTGCTATACATACCCTTGAACACACTCATTACTGCTATACATACACATGAACGCACTCATTACTGCTATACATACACATGAACACACTCATCACTGCTATACATACTCATGAACACACTCAACACTGCTATACATACTCATGAACACTCTCATCACTGCTATACATACCCATGAACACACTCACAACTGACCATAAAACTCTGAACACAATCACACTGCATACATACTCATGAACACTCTATCACTGCTATAATACTATGAACACACTCATAACCTCCATACATACTCATGAACGCACTCAACACTGCTATACATACTCATGAACACACTCAACACTGCTATACATACTCATGAACACACTCAACACTGCCATACATACTCATGAACGCACTCAACACTGCTATACATACTCATGAACACACTCAACACTGCCCATACAACTCATGAAAGCATACAACACTGATATACATACTCATGAACACATCACACTGCTATACATACTCATGAACACACTCAACACTGCCATACATACTCATGAACACAATCCATACATCTGCACCATACCATACTCATGAACACACTCAACACTGCCATACATACTCATGAACACACTCAACACTGCCATACATACTCATGAACACACTCACACTGCTATACATACACATGAACACACCCACACTGCTATACATACACATGAACGCCCTCGGTACTGCTATACATACACATGAACACACTCACACTGCTATACATACTCATGAACACTCTCATCACTGCTATACATACTCATGAACACACTCATCACTGCCATACATACTCATGAACACACTCAACACTGCTATACATACTCATGAACACTCTCATCACTGCCATACATACTCATGAACACACTCAACACTGCTATACATACTCATGAACACACTCATCACTGCCATACATACTCATGAACACACTCCTCCACTGCTATACATACTGACATAACACTATGACAATGACTCGTACAACTGTGTTTTCATAGGAAATCCATGGACGGATTTCTCTCCCACTTATGTTAGACAATGATCCCATTGTCTAATACCAAGCAGATATCTAGAAAGCCATGGGGGGTTTAGTATAGTAAACTTTGACATGAGAAAAATAATTGCCTCTTATTTTGGGCTACGCCTCTTTTAACCTGAAAATTTTGTGTTAGAAGTGGAGTGGGATATGGGTCTAACAATGATTCCATATGTATACATAGGGAGCCATTCAGGAGCTAGAAGAGCCGGCTCTTTATACTGAGCAGAGTCTAATGATCCAGCTCACTAAAAAAGAGCTGGAACTATTAGAACTATCACTAGTAGAGGTCAAGCTCAGCTTAATGGGAAGTGAGGGAAGCTGCTCTGGCCTCCGTGCCCTTAGAATTTTATAAATAGGGCTGATGTGTAGAACAATCAAAGATATGAAGATAGATTTTATTAGACAAAATGCTTCTTTTTAGGTTTCTTCTCTTCACTCTATATTAAACTAAAATTAATGTAGAAATCTCTCCTAAATAAGTGTAGGGTGTGGCAGATTAACCCCTTCACGAACGATGGTCATTGGTGCCTGAATGTCCAAGTCAATTTTTGACATTCTGCTTTACACTTCCAGATGATATTTCTGGAAAAGCTTTACATGTAATCACAATTTTTACTTTGTTTTTTTTCTTTCATGACATTTGAGACTTTAACTTAATAGGGCAGTTTTTATTCATTACATATTTTATTCTATACAAAATTTGCAAATAATTGACTACAAATGTGGAAAATAAGCTTTTTGTCATTTTTTTAATTAAACTTGTTTTTAAGTAAGTACAGGTGGTCCCCTACTTAAGAACACCTGACTTACAGATGACCCAGGTTACAAACGGACCACTGGATATTGGTAATTTATTGTACTTTATCCCTAGGCTGCAATGATCAGCTGTAACAGTTATCACAGGTGTCTGCAATTAAGATTTATTGTTAATCCTGGTTCTTATGACAACTCAACATTTTTAAAATCCAATTGTCACAGAAACCAAAAAAGTTCTGGCTGGGATTACAATTATAAAGTATACAGTTCCGACTTACATACAAATTCAACTTAAGAACAATTCTACACAACCGATCTTGTACGTAATCCGGGGACTGCCTGTAGTAACTTTTGCCAAAATATGTTATAAATAAGTACAGCTTGATACCACCGCCCTTTCCCAGGTTCAGCTACAGATGCAGAGGGTGCATGTACTCCTGCAAAGTGAAAGTCTTTCTTCTATATTCTACCTTCAGCTGATAAAGGGAATTTCAAACGCCTTCATCTTCTCAGCACTTGAACCTAGAAACACAATTCTGTAGTATGGATGCTTAACAGAACTGGAGATATCCACTCTTAAAGTTACAATTGGAAATAGGAAGCTAAACATAATACAGGTGATCCCCTACTTAAGGACACCTGACTTACAGATGACCCCAAGTTACATACGGACCCTCTGCCCACTGTGACCTCTGGTGAAGTTCTCTGGATGTTACTATAGTCCCAGACTGCAATGATCAGCTGTAAGGTCTCTGTAATGAAGCTTTAGTGATAATCCTTGGTCCCATTACAGCAAAAAATTTTGAAACTTCAATAGTCACTATGTAAAAAAAAAATTTGTCTGGAACTACAATTATAAAATATACAGTTCTGACTTACATACAAATTTAGCTTAAGAACAAACCTATGGACCCTATCTTGTATGTAAACCGGGGAATGCCTGTGCACTAAAAGAAATGTAGATGAACTTTAAGAGTGGATCTATCTGGTTCTGTTCAGCATCCTTACACAACCCAGATATCTTATTAAAGCGTTCAAAGCTTCTACTGTTTAATATGACACCACAATTAAATTTTGAAGGTTCAGGAGATATATCCATATGAAGTTTTTTACTTTTACAATGTTAATAAACATGGGGGCTTGTACAGATAGGACTTGTATAGCTGTATGGCAGTCATGAAGGGGTTAATGAAGACCGTGGCGCACCCCACACATAGTACAGATTGCACTACTTTTGATAAATAAGGGGCATTTATCTTTTTTTTGTTTTTAGTCCGAGTCTTTGCCCCCTTTACTAAAGTTTATTTTTTTTTAAATTTAAATTTTTTTTTTTGTTTTTTTAATAATGTAAATGTCCCTGATTGTTAATAACTCTTGTGTAGCATAAGAGCTGTAGCGGCATGCGCCGGAGGAGATTGGGAGTCTGTCAGTCAAGGTGCGATTACAAAGTGAAGTGCTTTGCCGGTTCGTTCACAGATTATTAACAAACACAGCATAGCACTATGTTCAATTGCTTGGCTGCTCCACCGTCCCCCCCCCCCCCCCCCCCCCCCCCCCCCCCCCCTCTACTTCTAAGAGTCTTTCAATGATGCACAGTGGAGCGGAGGTAACAAAAAAAAAACGTGTCACAATAAGTGTAAAGACTCACGGCGTGAGGGACATATTGTTTGACATTGTAGACTGCATGTTTTCACCGCTTGATGTTTTCCTTGACATAACTACGAGATTGAGATTTTCAAAAGTCCTTCAGACTCCCTGATAAATAATTTGATATGTTCGCCCTAAAATAATAGGACAAAATACAAAATATTTGGGCTGTTGAGGCAACAGAAAAATAGGAGGCAATTATATGTCTCCACATTCATGATTTTTTTATGCATTTTTTTTTTTAGTCAGTACCCGGAGTGGATGGAGTTGGGGTGAGTTGTAGCCTCTGACCGCTCTCCTCTCTCATCTAGGGTGTTTAGTGTTTATTGACCCTCTCATATAGATTGTGAGCCCTCAGGGGCAAGGTCTTCTTCCCAGTTGCGCAAGTTCAATTTAGTGTTGTGTTTAACCCCAACTTAACTTCACATGTTTAAAGATTGAGTCTCCATATGAGTCTCATTGTCCGATGTGAACATGGACAGAATTAGATATTACAGTATTTTTCAGACCATAAGGTGCACAAAAAATCCTTTGATTTTCTCAGAAAGCAAAGGTGCGCCTTTTAGTCCAGTGCGCCTTATATATGAACCGTACTTAGACAACAGCTGCCCTGACCTCTGCACAGGTCTGCCACCTGCTGGTCATTCATCCTTATAATCCGGTGCGCCTTATATATGAACCTAGTTTTAGCAGGCATTTATTGAAGGTGCGCTTTATAATCTTATAATCCGGTGCGCCTTATAGTCCGAAAAATACAGTACTCAAAATCAATAAGGTTCATGTGTAAATACTGTACATTGACATTGTTGGTGTTACTCATAGCTACCAAGCTAATACTGTTCATTGGTAAGTCTGAAAAGAAGACCACTTGTTGGCCCATTAATGCACATTTTATGGGTATGTTTCATATTTGTAAGGCTACAGTCACACGGGCGTATGGGGGACGTATATATGGCTGACATATATACGCCGTATATACATTCCCCATAGATGGCAATGGGCGCACCGCACTGTACGGGAGTGGTATGGTGCAGAACAAGTGCGGCACCGTATGGTTCTGTAGCCATGTTTCTCTATGAAGATGGGCGGTGGTGAGCAGCGCTCACCCCCTCCTCCTCTCCTGGGCGCCGACGTGTGCCCACCGCGCTACGGTACAGCGGGCACACTGTCGTGTGGACGTAGCTTAAGTATTACTTGACAAAGACTCTAGTGCAAAGCTGAAACGTGTTGTAATCAAGATATTACCATATATACTCGAGTTTAAGCCGAGTTTTTCAGCACAAAAATGTGCTGAAAAAACCTCACTTCGGCTTATACTCGAGTCCAGAAAAAACAAACAGTGTACTCACCTTCCGACGAACATGTCCCCCGACAGGTCCTCTTCTATACAGCAATGCTTCCACATTGGCTCTACGCAGGCTTCGTCACTAGAGGAGCTGGCAGGCTATATACTACAGGGAGCTTGCTGGCTATATACTACAGGGGGCTTGCTGGCTATATACCAAAGGGGTTTTGCTGGCTATATACTGGGGGGGCTGTGACCACTGTAGTTTACACCCTCGGCTTATACTCGAGTCAATAGGTTTTTTCCAGTTTTTAGTGTTAAAATTAGGGGTCTCGGCTTATACTCGGGTCGGCTTATACTCGAGTATATACAGTAAAATAAGTTTTTATGGAGAAATAACTTTGGTTTATGCAGCACCTTCTTGCAGACGAGTTCCTTCCTTGTGTTGTATGGCTACAATATTTGTAAATTATTATTTATTTTTTCCATGAAATATGAAATAATTCCCACTGACAATTAAAACTTCACGATAAACTGATACTTTATCTTTCTTCTTGATTGCCCTTCCTGTTGACTGGACTTGTCTAAATCATGCGTCATACGGTGGCCAAGGTTGTTACGCAGTTTTGGGTCACGACGCGTTATTCTGTATGTCTGGCCATCACGGGGCTGTAGATCTGTCATTTACAGATTTAAAACTTGTTATAAGTTCTGAAATATGCGGCGGTAGTTCAGTTCACGAAAATGTAAGCAATTAGTTAGAAGCTTGTTTCTGGCAGCCATTTTGAATTAAAGAATAATTAAACCCTTTAAGTTATGTTTGTCTTTTACATCCCCGACTTTCATCTTATCAAGTACGTGCTAAGACCTTCAGGCAAGATTTTTATTTACATGATTACATATTTCTGCTCCTTGAAGTCAAACTGCTTAACTAATCAAAAACCACATGCGTCTGGAAGGATTGGAGGGGCTATTGACTGTAACTGTACAATTGTACATCAGAGGGATATTATGGTACTTTCCAATGTAGCATTACACCCTGTGCTCTGCTCAGATCTCTCATATCTACCATCCTGGATTTCAATTGCAGTTTTGATGCCATTGCTATAGGTGTGTTTTTATTTGTTATAAAAAATATCTGATGTCTGAGGCAGTACAAAAATGTCAGTGCTTCCTATAAAGTGCAGTGCACAGTGACAGGAGATGCATGGCCATATCTCCACCTTGAATGTGGACACACATCTGTGATTGGTCAGACCCTTGGCTGATGAAACTGTCATTACCGTATTTTTCGGACTATAAGGCGCACAAAAAATCCTTTGATTTTCTCAGAAATCAAAGGTGCGCCTTTTAGTCCAGTGCGCCTTATATATGAACCGTACTTAGACAACAGCTGCCTTGAACTGTGCACAGGTCTGCCACCTGCTGGTTATTCATCCTTATAATCAGGTGCGCCTTATAATCCGGTGCGCCTTATATATGAATCTAGACGTTTTAGCAGGTATTTATTGATGGTGCGCCTTATAATCCTGTGTGCCTTATAGTCCTGTGTGCCTTAAAAATACGGTACATGTTAAATGGCAATCACTTAATATTACAATCAGATGGTTCAAGTTTTATTAGCCAGTAATACCATGCATGTATATTTTGTGGAGCATATGAAAATGTCCAAGAAAAGTCTCGCCTCCTTCAGTTGCACGAAGTCTCTTGCATGTAAGAGGTAAAAAAAAACAAACATTTTGGAACCTTTTATTTAAATATTTAAATTTTTTTCTAGGTATGTCGCGGATACCATAGATCCTTTTAAAAGTCCATTTAACCATGCACTGATAGCTAACGTTTGCATTAGAGCTACATCCTTCATTCACACACACGCACATCTGTTTATCCATCCCAATCGCGTCCCGAGCGTTTCGTAAGACGTTGAGATTCTTTGTTGCACAAATACTCGTGAAGGAAGGTACGAAAGACACGCTTTATACAACACGACACTGTGCAAAATCTGGCACAGCCAAGGGTAATGCCAGAATCAGCTCAGCGCTGACATATGTATGGCAAGGAATTGGAAATGAAAATAGCGGTCACAGACGGGAGCATTGACGCACAATCCCTACTAAAAAGTGGGGTTCAGCCGAAGCGAGACATCGCTCCCTAGGCCTCGACAATAGGGACCCGGAGGGGTACGTCAATTGATTTGTATCAGTCCGTTCGGGTAACTAAGCATACTTTGCGATCTCCCGCTACTGATGTACCTAAGCTCCCTCTATCACTGGCGGTGCCACAGGAATGTAGGTCGAACAGCGACCGACCTTATTTCCCTCGAACCCGCATAACGCCGGCCTTCCACTTACGTTATCCTTTTTGGGTGCGGCCTCCACCGACACAAGTAGGGGCCGTTTCGGCGCCCGTTTGACGTTCGGACCTGGTGCCAGTCTTTACCTTTGAACTGGTGTAGCGTCCGTGTGTTTAGGTGCGCACACAAAAAACATGGTGAACTTGGGGCACCTCTGGTTCACTACTCTTGTCGTAGAACGCTCAGGCAACACGACAATCCTACCCCGAGACTGCGGGAGTGTACAAAAAGCCTAAAAAACTGACTCGAACCGCGGGTCAGGAGGATCACAGTACACTAACAATCCTGAAATTAAATCAGTTATCATAACCGGCATTGATAGCACATCCCACTTTAAAAGTAGTTAACCATTCACCAGGGCCATGCTAACAGTGTCTGCAGCTGTGTAAGCAAACTGCTGACACATGCCCTTACTACAATGTTCACTCCTCCTGCCATGGGCGCTGTTTTCACAATTGCTCTTCGTGGCATTGTTGCCCCCAAAAAACAACTCTGCACTGTGCGTTGCAAAATAAAACGACATCAAGGCCGTTCCTTATCTCTGAATATGACCAAAAAGAAAGGCGTGACACGACCAGCAAGAGGGAGAATCCCATTTGCAATGCATATATAAGAATGACAAACGCACATTACAACGGAAGTAGCTAAGTACAAAGCAAGTGTCCCCTATCCACAGGGAACCTGGCACACCCTGTGGGACGATGAGAACCCTCAGGCAGATTTGTTGTCTGACACAAATTCACCTCAATGGCAGGTGTCCACATAACCATCGGTAGATTATTTAACACAGTCCTACAAGAGACTCAACAAGCTTCGTCAGCATAAAACAAAAATATAATGGATTGGGAGAACATACGTAGTTTCAAGGCTGGCAGCTTAGCATCAAAAGGAGTAGTCCAACAAGTCTCTCACCGAGCTTGTTCAGGCTTCTGTTCCCACTGTGTAGTGCACAGGTTGGGAACTGCAGCTGGTCTGTCTTTAGAACATCAATTCTACCTCTGTCATTTGGGCTCCTCTAACAATCGTCAAAACCAACACCTGCACACCTAAAGGTTCAGGATATATAACACAGGTAAGCAGTTATGGATAGAGCCATCAAAGGCTAAACCACTGCCACATCTAAAAAACCCGTAGACCTGAAGGCCAGTTAAAAAAGAATTATGTCCCTAGTAACATTGAGAGCCAGGAACCTTTAACATTGGACATATGCCCATCTAATCACTCTACCCAAGCGATGCTTACATCCTTTTAAGAGTGATGTTCTTCTCACATATCATAGTCACCAGTCTTAAGATACCACATTGAAGGAGTACTAGGCTGACTTGCTCAAACAATGAGAAAGATATACTATAAATTTACACACGTATAAAAATAACAGAACCTTCTTGTCGCCTAGGCTACATTCATACTTGCCAAATGGTGGGGGTGCGTTTTACGTCCCCCATAGAACAGAAAGGAGCGCACAGCGCAGTGTGAGCACGCTCCTCTCCCTCGCTCACCGGCCGCCCAACGCGTGCCCGGCTGCTATATGGTTGCCGGGCTGCATGGACGTATGTATAGTAGACTAGCATGCAACCAAGGAGCGTTATGAGGAACACACGTGGCACACGTAACTGCTCAGTCAAACAGGCGAAAGATAGGACAAGTCCGTTCGTTCCCTTGTCCAGCCGTGCATCCCTATGAGAGAGGCAAGGGGTTCCCCTCCTCCTATCCTGCGTGCAGGATACTCCATACATTTGTGTTAGAGTGACAGTCCTATAGCACAGTTGCTAATAACAACTGGTTATACTAATTCTGTCCTGCCGGCACTTTTCCAGACAACTCGTCTCATGTAGGCTTTTCTTTCCTCAAATGCCTACACCTTCTGTATAAAGCGTTCTCCCCGTTCGAGAGCAAACAAACGGCATGAATTGGCCAGAAAAATAAGTGGAAAAAAAACACTTGTAATGAACACGGGCTTCTCCTGTGGCGTCTCTGCCTCATATTAAGCAGAAATTTACATATGTTCCAAAATGAATGAACCGAGCAGCGCTGACAGCAACACAGAATTTGGATGAATTAAGATGGTTCTTCGTACGTGCTTGTTACTGGCAACTTTGTCATTTGTCTATTTTTGACTGCTGAGAGAAAAGACAAGTCTACTTGTATGTTCAACCGTGTCTTTCGTCGTCTGGCACAGTACTCATTCAGGGCGTTCCAGGGTGACATTCTGTAAGTGTCATAGCTGCACGCTGAGGAAAGACGTGGCTTTTAAATGACACTGCAAGGTTACCCATACATAATCCGAGACGGGTCATGCCCAAGCTCGAGGGCGTATCAGGTGAAGGTTTTTTTTTATTTTTAATGTAATATGTGAAATGCGAAAGTAAATACAACTGGGGGGTCCATTGTATAGGGCAACGATTCGCGTTTTTCCCGACTGTATACCGAATATTTCCGGTTGTGCGCACGACTTGTTACTTAAAGGCCACCGGTGTATTTTGGCGCACGCGCGATCGGCTTTGGAGCGATGGCGCTGGCATGCGCGCGACGGAACTCGGAGGCGTGGTGGGCACCAAGGATCGAACGAAACCCGACGTGTCTGAAAAGACATACGCCCTGCATTTTAAACCGAAAAAGGTGGTCGCATAAGTACCGCTTCCTTCACCTGGTCAGCCATCGGTGGCATGTCCGGCGCGGAATGAGTGTTCACTTTCATCACGACAGCACGCCACCTGGTGGACGGCGGAAGAACCGATACCTATTAAATCCGGGGACCGGACCCGAACCAAGAGGAGAAGCCGCCCGCTGGAAATGGCAGAATGGACCGGTGGTACAAGTAATTTGCCCAATGGTCACAATCTCATTGCTAATAAAATCAACGCTTAACAACGTGACTGTTTACTATTTATAGCCAAGTACGCCGACGTGCCTGCATTTCAGGAAATTTTATGTGCCTGCAGCTAAAGGACAAATTGGTTTTAGTGTTGGCAGGATTTTTCAACTGAACTGTAGTAAGTGATCAAAACAATGAAGTAGCCAGTAGTTCAGCGTTTGAACTTCCCCGTTCATGCGGTAATTCTTCTGCTAGACAAAGCAGCGCACGTTTGTAGTAAACAAGGGCTTGGTCAAGTAGCCTAAGTCTGTGCCCGTCTCTGAAAAAGTCAATGGTAAGGATATTACAGACCAATTCATCTTAAGTTAGCTCTACCTTAGGCTAGATCGCTAGATTCAGTAAGGCTACATTCACATCATGTATTTTATATACTTGTATACCCAGGAGAGGAACGGACACCACTGTAAATCTGAACAATTACATATACTGTTATCTTTTATGCCTCTGTCTGCACAGTACATGCCAGCTGCGTCTCTCATCCTGCTTCTTCTTCTCTCCATGGAGGCTATGAGGATATGTATATTGCATCACCTATTCTGCCCTAGCGCGAACGAATAACCTCATGGATTATGTCACCCAGTTTAATAGAATTCTACCACTGCTTTTATGCTCGTTTAGGACCATAACATACTTTGAGAGAGCTGTGAGCTACATCAGATTGAGAAACCTATATTATTTATCATGAACTGAGTGTTTTTCTGAAAAATAATAGAAAAATATGATAATGAGGCTACTGGACGTGCTCCGTGGCTGTCTCAGAGGCGTTCCAGCCTTGTCTACCACAGCAATTTACAAGCCGAGAATACATCATCAATGTGTTGTCCCTGACAGTAGAAGTAAATGCAATCGCCGAACCATCACCAGCAGCTGCTGTGGGGGTCATCCAGTCTCAAGTTGATAGTCCTGTCTGGACAGTTGAGGCGACTCGCGTACTGTGGATCATGTAGGAAAAGGCTATGTGTTTTAATGCACCCAGACTTTCCTCAGGGGTCCTTGATTTTTGTCAATTGCTTTGAGAACAAACCACTCAGGTTCAGGGATTAAATCCGATAGATAGTTTCTGCATCAGTGTAAACTACAGCATTCTCAAGGTGCATTTGGTTCACCAATGATAAACAAACAAATGGTAGTATGCCCTTTAAAGGGGTTTGGCGCCACTGTCAGCAAAATATTTGATATGGTTTGTGTAAGGATAACCCGTTTCCATTTTATAACGAATATACTGTCTGTACAATTCCTCATGGTTGACTAGATGTTCTTCTTGCTGTCCTGGTTATAAAAACTTCTATTTTTTTCTTCCTCAGTTGAAGGAATCTGTCCATATAATGTATGGAGGTGCCACAAGAGTTTATTATCACACAACTCCTATAACCTTCTGATGATAACAGCTCATGCACCTATGCGTACAAGCACATCATCATGGACAGATTTCTATCAACTGGGAGATAAATCACCTGGGCCAGATGGCATACACCCCCGGTTCTGCCTGAATTATGGTACAGTGATAGACTAACAACCTTTATTTTTAATATTGAAGATTCACTGAGGACTTGGTTATGTTCCACGAGGAATGGCGCATAGCAAATGTGTGTACAATATACAAAAAAGGATCAATAGCGATCCTGGAAACTACAGACCAGTGAGTCTAACTGCTGTGGTGGGGAAAATATTTGAGGGGTTTGTTAGAGATGCTATCCTGGAGTATCTCACTGTCACATAACCTATAACCCAGCGTCAGCATGGGTTTATGATAGACTCGTCCTGTCAGACTAATCTGATTGGTTTCTACCCTAGGTTAGGTATAGTTCCAGACTGGATCTGGGGCACGCTGTGGATGTTTGTATATCTGGACTTTTCAAAGGCATTGACACCGTGCCACATAAAAGGTTGGTCATAAAATATCGAACTGGTGGGGAGAGTATGCAGAAAAGGTGCCTGTTGTAGTTAGCGGTAAGTAATTGGCTTAGTGATAGAAGACAGAGGGTGGTTCATTAATGGCAACATTCTCAGATTGGGTTGATGTTACCGCAGTGGAGTGCACACATGATGGTTCAGTATGGGGCCACTTCTTTTTAATATTTATTATATGACCTCTTGTAGTGGGGTATTACACAGTCAGTTTCACTATTTGCAGATGTATACTAAGCTGTGAAGTAATAAATACTGAGGTCGATAGTTTAGCATTTACAGAGGGATTTGTGGAAGTAGCTTGAGGAGTGGGGCAGAGAATCTGGTGTGATGTGGTTTATGTAGATAAGATGTAAAGTTATAGCACTTGGGCCAGGTACAAAAGTATAATTATGTTCCTAAACGGTCAATTACTTAGTAAAACTGGAGCTGAAAAGGACTTGGGGTGGTATGGTGGATGGTAATCTCTAATTTGTAGTGACCAGAGCCAGGCGGCTGCTGCTAAAGCAAATAAAATAATGGATGTATCAGAGAGGAATAGATTCTCATGATAAAGACATAGTTTTTTGCCCTTATACAAATCGCTGGTCAGACCACACAATGGAATATGTGTGTAGCAGTTTGGCCACCAGTGTTAAAAGAGGATATATAGTAGAGCTGTGAACGGTGCAGAGGAGAGCAACCAGGATTATTAGGGAATGGGGATTTAATGACCCTGACCAGATTACAAATTTGGGATTTATTCAGTATAGATAAAAAGACGACTGAGGGGAAGTCCTCATTACAAGTGTACACAATACCTGAAACGGACCTCAGTACACACGGATCTCTCCAAAGATTCTCTTGATACCTCGGCCTGTGACCAGGACAATGGGGCTCATCCTCTACGCCTGAGGAGAGGCGATTTTAACCATCACCATAGAGCAAAGGTTCTTTACTGATGAAAGAGCACAGTGATACGGGGACTCTCTGCCGCAGGAGGGTTGTTGTATGGGCGGACTCTAATGTACATGTTTCAATGAAGGCTGATGACTTTCTGGATAAAAATATCACGGGTTTAGGGGTTAAAACATTTTATTTTAATTCTTAAAGGTTGGGACTGATGGACTTGCCGTCTCCTTCCAGCCTTACTATACCTATGATACTATGATACTATGAACTGTAAGTAAATATATAGCTTCTATAGAAGGACAGCAAGCAGAATCTAGAAAACCATGAGGAATGATACAGAAAGTATATTGGAAAATTGGATAACTTTTCCTAAAACAAACCATCATCAAATATTTGCTGAAATGGCCAACCCCTTTAACTGTCCATATAAGGATAGTTACTTCGTCACTTAGCTGCTGCCGATGTTCATTTCCTCCAAAGGGAAGGATAGGACGATGTATCCAAATATAAGTGTATACAGTGGAGACATGTCCTAGTCCTCGTTGTAAGGATACGTCAAGAACCGTCAAGAATGCAGCCAAACATGCGGCAGACGTGCAGAACCTACCGAAACTTCTCATTCTTCTATTGGATCAGTTCCGGCTATGAACCTTGCTTTGTTACAGACTGTTATCATAGATTTTCTGTGATCTTGTTTGGTTAGGTAGATATAAGTAGTAAGACATATTCCAAATGTCCTTGGTTACTCTGGCGCCTCTCCGTGAAGTTATAGATGATGAATGGTTGCTGATTCCAAATATAAGAACATAGAGAACAACAATGTAGCCAAAAATAAGCTGCTAGTGCAGAAAGGTCTGCATTGGGATCCCCTTGACCATGTCGTAAGATTGCTTGCAGTGATCACGTCACTTTAGTGGAAACATTAAAACAACGAAACAAAACATCAATTTCACATTTCACTCATAAAATTGCACAAGTATCAGCTGTCTTGTGGTGCAACTTTGCTTAAGGACCATGTCCAACAGCAAATCCACTAATGTTCGCTCTTTGTAGGCAAAACAAATCTTTTAATTTCATTTTAAATCTTTACCTCGAGTACGATCACATGTAATATTTCATGTTGATGGATGTGTACTGTTTTAAATATGGCCAATCGTTATACACCGACTATAGAGGCAGACAGGAGAGTTATTGATGGACTGTACTTCGGCCGAAATATACACTTGTTAGACAAAGACATTATAAACCAGACTACCTCAAGATTGCTGTGGACATGCGGCAGGATCTTCTCAAGTCTAGGCAGAAAACCGAGTGATTTTAAATCAAACAGCCGACTTTTAATTTTCATTCCAATGAGACTAGGGCGCTGCACCTACACAAAGGGCGTCTGATTTTAAACCTAATTACACACCACCCTCCGCATCCCACTTGCCTATTCCCCTTCTCTCTCAATGGTACTGTTGCACCGGTATGCGCAGCCGGCGCTTTGTGTCAGCAAGCCACTGCCGATGCCAAGTGCCATGCACCCATTTGAAGCGGTGCCACACAGCACCTCTTTGTACTCTGTTTGAAAGGCAAACGCAGACAAAGCCGCACCCACTGGGGCGAGCCATACGGCCCTAACGCATTGGCTGTCTATGGAAACGCATGCGATCGGAATGAGGTCACCCGGTGTTTTGCGTTAATTTAAGCAAAACACCGGCGCTCGTTGCCCGATTTGACAGTACGGGTGGGTGCGGCTTGTCTGCGTTGCTGCTCGGTGAGAGCTCGGTGACGTACCAGGTTTCGGGAAAGGAAACCGGGAGGCAGGATGAGTATTCTATGCACGCTGGATGCGTACTTATTAGGTTATCGGAGAGTGCCGAGCGGCCTGCCCTAATTTTAAGTAGCTTTTCGATGTTGAAATTGCTTGGATTTTTTCCCTACACGAGATCTTGCCTCAGCATGTCTACAGCAGAGTTTAAGCATGTCTGGTTTAAATGTGTCAACACTGATAGAACCCCATGACACCTCCTCTCTGAGCTCTCAGAAGTCTTTTCCATCAAAATGCAGGTCTGGGGAAACTAGACAGTGACGTTCTGCACATACATGCCTTTGTACCCCTGATGCCCTCATAGCGCATCATTCTCTGACACTTAGAAATTGTCTATGGCATTGGTTCTGTATACACAGAACAGGAAGATGGACAGATTTGACCCTAGCACAGAAATCCAAATCGAGTAGCAGGCTATACTGAATGGACATATTTGATCGGCATTTACAGGCAATCTATTCCCAGAAGGTGAATTAAAACATTGCAGTGTACATACATTTTGCTATATATCTCTGCTCCCACAATTTCCTCCACAAGGAATTCCAATAGCAGACACAGCACCCAGTTTTAAAGGGAACCTGTCACCAGGGACCTCATTTTCACTAAAGACAGGTTGCAGAAGTCCATCACACACTCAGTGCCAGTATGCCTCTCTGCCTTTTATAAGCATTTGCATTATGATATAATTGTGTGTTATAACTTACCTTTCACCCTGACAAATCCTGGGGTAGACACAGGGCTGGGCTTTGGTTTGGAAGCATTTCAAAAAACAACATGTGACTTGTCTGTGTTACTAACTCCACCTTGTGCTCCTGTACAGCTCCTCCCCCTTGTCCTTCACAGAGCTCAAAGCCTGCTGAATAACATCAGTCACAAAGGTGGGGGCTGAGAGCTGAGCAGTGAAACACTGCAGTGTTATTTTTTGAAATGCATCCAAACCAAAGCCCAGCCCCTGTGACTACCCAGGATTCTGTCAGGATGCAAGAGTAGTTTATAAACACAATAGATTGTAATGCAAATGCTTATAAAAGGCAGAGAGGCATATGTGAATGTGTGTAATGTTCTTCTGCAACCTGTCTTTAGTGAAATGAGGTCCATGGTGACAGGTTCCCTTTAATGTCTCCAATTGTTTGCGACTTCTTGAAGAAAGCAAACATGCCTTCATTGTTTTGTAGGTGTCGTGCCACTTTTGTAACAAAAAAAAAAAAAACACACATTGTTGGGATACAAAAATTCTGATTTTTGTTGTACAGTGCTGACAGTAAGATCCAAAAATTAGAAATTAGATGAACCCTTTAATTTCGGGTGTGCAAGTTCAAGAGCGGTGAAGGTAGAGTAGAGTAATGGTGTTTGGTGAGCATTTCTGTACCATGTCCCCTGTATAACCGTTGCATTACACAACAAATCACTGTGGTTCTGAAGACAAAGTAGGTCCAACTCGCCACTAGATGGAGGTTTCCAATACAACTGCCACATATGCATTTCTCCAGTAAACAATAAAAATGGGCTGACCTGTGTGTAGCTCTGCCAGAATAGTCATTACGGTCGTAAAATTATTTATTATGAAAAAAAAAAACAACGTGATTCTCCTACTTTGGAGAAAAACATTCATCTTTAATAGGGCAGCCTTTTATTTCAGTAATAGAATATGAGATGAATTCTGTGAAGTAAAAACATCTGAGCATCTTCCAGTTTGGTATGCATATGAAGGGAGTCTGATCCCTTTCAAGAACGCACTTTATCTTACCGAAAATTCTCTTTAATTTACACTAAATTAAATAAGAACGATTGAAAACCAACTGCTCAGGGTTATCCATCTCAATATCACAGCCGGTGCCATCAGTCATCACATGAATCTTAAGAAAGGTTTATGCTGCAAAACGTAACACAACTGAAAAGTATTTGAAGTGAAACTGTTGAAAGTTCTATGAAAGGACCGGATACACCTTAGACTTATACATACTATAAACTACAGTAACAGCACAGTGGGGCAAATTTACTTACCTGGTATGTTGCGATCCCGATTCAGACGGTCTACGAGGATTCAGGTCCAGCGCAATTCATGAATATCGTGCGCCCGAGTTCCCTGCATGCCGCGATTCCGTTACCGAGGTCCGCCGGAGTTCACCTTCTTCTTCCCGGTTGCGTGTCTGCAAAACAGTACGATCCGTACACGCCGCCCCCCCCCCGACCCGTAGTATAAGCCGAGGCCCCTAATTTTACCACAAAACTGGGAAAGCCTAGTGACTGCGATAAGCCGAGGGTGGGAAAGCATCGTCACAGCCTCTCCAGTATGTGTGCCAGCCAGCCCCTGCCCCAGTGTATTAGCCAGCCAGCCCCTGCCCCAGTGTATATAGCCTGCCAACCCTGCCCCAGTGGTTATAGCCTGCCAGCCCCTGCCACAGTGTATATAGCCAGCCAGACCCTGCCCATGAATATAGCTGCAGCCCCTGCCCCAGTTGTAATAGCCTGCCAGCCCTGCCCCCAGTGTAATATAGCCTGCCAGCCCCGCCCAGTGTAATGCCCCCCCCCCCCCGTCGTCAGCACAACAATACCGGATGGATCGCACAGAAGATCTCGGGTGCCCGCCAGAAAGGCGAAGTTGTTTTGATTTATTATTTTTGACTCGAGTATAAGCCGATTGGGTTTCAGCACATTTTTGTGCAGAAAAAAACTAGGCTTATACTCGAGTATATAAGGTAATAACATATATTCTTCATTGAATTATGGTAAAGAGAAGTGGAATTTATATTTTTGCCAAAGTCGTGGAAAAAAACTATGACAATAATGAAAATTCTGTATATTTGAAAACTGTTGAAATGCTTCTTTCTCAAAAATGCATACAATTACCATATTCGAAAACTAGACATATGTTTTTTTGGGATTGGCACACATTGATTGGGATTCAAAGAGGAGGTGAAATGAAGCTAGGCTCCAGGACACATGCTGCTGCTGCATTTAGACTCTGGTAGGGGTGGTGGAACAGAACTCTTTGTGGTCCTGGGCTTCGGGGGAATGGAATTCCCCATTCTAGCAATTGATTGGGAAGTTAGAACATCTTTATCTCCTATTTACTAGAATCCCCGTAAAAAACGATTTCACTGACCATAATTCATCCTGACTATGGTCCGTGGGTCTCAACAGATAGATGATCGAGCCCAAACTCACCCACATCCATCCAGCAAAACTAGGAACCTGGCCTGTGCTGAAACTTGGTGGTCGGAGGCAGAAAGCAAAGCCTGCACGTGGAGCCAGCGACACAGCAATCCCACAAGTGCCATGTGGAGCTGGGACACACCATCCGTGGAAACACACCTGGAAAGAAGCGGGCAGAACGCCTACAGCAGCCTTGCATGCCAGCCTGGCCCGCACCTAATAGCAAGTGGACCAGGATAAGACGATCCCATGTGCTAAAGCCCGCACACCCCACCACGACACCTCGCAGACTCACCCAACTACTAATGACGCTGGCCACAACACTTTGCTAATCCCTCTGCATGGCGCGTGTTCCTGTGCCAGCCCAATATGAGAAAGGCCGAAAGCAACTCCACGCAGCCTGCCCACAAGCCATCGAGGAGCCACCTGTGAGTTTGGAGCAGGTACACCAGGCCTCAATACTGATCTTTCAGTGTTATAGCACCATTATATTGTAAATTTCAGATGTCTTTCTTCTGTCAGGTCACCGGAGAGTTTCTAATTAACCTGCCCATTCAGGTTAATTTTAAGATTCACATTGTAGAAGCTTGCCTTATGTCATTCAGATCCAAATTGAATCGGTCCAAACCAATGTTACTATAACTTATCCTGAACATTGGTATATAAACCTAAAAATCTAATCACCCCCTTCCAGAACTGATATAAATATAAAAAACGGTATAAATCATAAACACATTAGTATCACCGCGTCCTATCAAAAATATAATAACGTTTTTTTCACTGCATTAACAGAAAATAGCGCCGCCCAGTCAAAAAAGGCACTTTTTTGCCATTTTGAAAAATATAAAAAAACCTATAAAAAGTGATCAAAAGGTCACCACAGTCCTAAAAACTGATAGCAATGAAAACGTCACAAAAGTCACAAAAAGAAGATGGCCAAATAAAAATAAAATATTTTTGACAGGAGGTTTTCATTTTGTAAAATGAAAACCCTATAAAAACCTATACAAATTGGTATCCCCGTAATTGTACCGACCCAAAGAATAAATAGACATGTCATTTTTGGCGCACAGTGAAACTTAAAATCAAACCCACAAGGAAATATCGCAAATGCGTTTTTTCACCGTTTTCACGTGTTTGGAATTTTTCCCGCCTCCCAATACATGGCATGGAATATCAAATACCGTCATTATGAAGAGCAATTTGTTACGCAGAAAATAAGCCGTCACACAGCTCTTTATGTGTAAAAATAAAAAAGTTATAGATTTTTTTAAGGTGAGGAGTGAAAAAAAAAATGAAAAAAAAAAAAAAAGGGCAGGTCATTAAGGGGTTAAAATTCTATATATTTTTGGGGGGATCTTTTAAAATTTTAAATAACATTTAATTACATAATAGCTTATATTTTAATGACCCGTTTTAATGTGAATTACGCTTATTCCTGGAACTGATCCAGAAAATGGCCAAATTGATACTGATGGCGATCTGTGGGCGGGCTTAGTATGACACTCCTCGTCTCTTGTAAGATGATCAATTCATATTTTTCCAGAAATCTTTTATTGCTTACATCGGCTAAATATCTTATCTGCAAGGGCAGCAGAAAATACCTGCCCACTACAATTTTGGTAATTTAAAACACATAATACAGTTTTAGCGAGGTATTAAAATACTTTTTCAGTGGCGATTATTTTTTATTGTTTACTTACTGTTATTTTCTGGTAAAAACATAGTGAACATACAAGACAATCCAGCAAATACTAGGAATCCGGCTGTGGATTTCCCTCTTCCTGACCTTCTCTCTACTAAATCCTGATTTTACAGCTGAGATACTAAAGATGGCTATGAATATATTTTGCTCACCTTGGGGATATCTGTGCTCCGGAAACTAGTGACTGGTGAAGAATTCAAGGTCACAATTAATTCCTGGTGTAGTAAGTAACACATAAGGGTGGTGTCACACATGGCATTGTTAGGCCGTTTTTGGTCCGTTTTTAGTTTGTGCATTTTCAGATCGTAAAAAACGCATGCGTTTTTGTCCGGTTTTCCGAATTTGTGCAGTTAAAAATTTAACGCATGCATTTTTTACGTTCTGAAAACGCACTAACTAAAAACAGCCCAAAAACGGCCTAAAAACGCCATGTGTGACATCACCATAAGTTGTCCTGTGGTTTGTCCACTTTCAGCAAATAATTGATATGGTTTGCGTAAGGAAAAGTTATCCAATTTTCCAATATACTTTCTGTATCAATTCCTCATGGTTTTCTAGATCTCTGCTTGCTGTCATTCTATAGAAAGCTTCTATGTTTACTTCCAGTGGATAGAAACCTGTCCAGGGTCACACAGGTGCACAGCTCGTTATATCACCGCCGTGCACCTGTGTGACATCACATGACCATGGACAGATTTCTATCTAGCGAAAGCAGCGATCTAGAAACCCATGAGGAATTGATACAGAAAGTATATTGGGTCAATTGTATAACTTCTCCTTACACAAACCATATCAAATTCCATCCCCCTCCTTACCCAACTCTCCTCACACGTCTCACTGCCCAATTTTTGATTCAATATTGCAGTTTCTGAAAAAAGAACATTCCAAAAATTGTCCTTTTTATGCAATGATTTTGGCTTTTCAACATGTATTCACAATGTTCATGACTTGACAGAACTATCTTCTCCCTATAAAAGTCAAAATACATTGCCATCCAGGGCCTGATTACAGGACGTGTAACCAATGTGATGACACTGGACTCATAAGCTTCCCCAGATAAGATAGGGGGGCACACACATGGCTTAGGACCTCCACCAGTCTTAGTAAGGCTATATTCACACGGCCGTATGGGGGACGTATATACGTCCCCCATAGACGGCAATGGGGCTGTATGGGAACAGTATGGTGCCGCACACGTGTCCTATCTTTCCCTGTAATGCGGCGCCATGCGTCATGTATCCATTTGGAGAGGGGCAGGGGTGATCAGTGCTCACCCCCTCTCCCCGGCGCCGACGTGTGCCCGCTGTGCTACGGTATGGCGGGCACACATCGTGTGAATGTAGCCTATGTTTGTATAACAAGAGCTATATATGTTGGTACATTTTATATTGCCTGTGTAAAGTGCAGGGGGCACCAGTTTGAGGATATCTGGCGCATGTTCTGCATGAATCTGGCGCCCCTGCACTGCTCCGGCAGAGTGCATCACTTTTCTTTGGTGCACTTTAACATGGGGCCTACGACACACTTCTGACGGACTCTACCTGATAAATGTGGGGCGTGGTCCTACGGTCTCCCTTCAGTGCAGAAATTTGTGTCGCACGAAGAATAGTGCAGCTGCGACACAAAACGGTTGTGTGTAACACAAATGTGTTGTGGACACTTCTTATATACCTGTGCAAGTTGTTTGCACTAGAAAGAACGTGCAAAGTCCGACACAAAACTGGTTCACGGTCCTTAGTAAATGTGCCCCAATGAGTAAGGATAAACAGGAACTAGTGTTTCGAAGAAAAACACACTGGGGTTTCCAAAGATCTGTCTGAAGATTTCACAATACAAACTCGATGTTTTAATAAGCAAATCATTTAGACCCGATGAGGCTGGTGTATTCCCTTTCAATACACGGATTTTAGAAAACTTGTACTATATATATTGCATTTTAAATCCAGGAGTCCAGTGTATTCAGGAGCTAAATTTGTGTGATTGAGTGGATGTTGAACATAATTTTAATAGGACTGTCTATATCCTGTAATGTTTAATTTCATATGTTAATTAGACCATGCTCTTCGCCCCTGACCCATCCCCCTGTCTTGTCTGTACCAATATGTCCCTTGTCTCCCAAAAAGACTCTCAATAAATGAGCCCTATTGACGACATGGACATGATGCAGCTGCATGTTATGGATGTGACAGGACTATACATGTGGGATCCCATGTGCACAGTATTAGAGACGCATCTTTCCTCACGTTTTCGGACAGATGAATTCTCTGGCTTTCAGATTTAAACATTCAATACTTGTTATAGCCAATAGACTTGATAAATGTTTCCATAAGGGATAATAGGAATCATAAGAGGAGTAAATTATAACCTGCAGAAATGCAAGAGATGCCAAAACTTCTCACCGCCAAAATCTAGATTGTATACGCTGGAATGAGAGATGAGTCAAGAGACAAATCTGAGACGAGCAGGAGCAAAGAAGGATGAACTGATGCCCAATGCTGTCACCAGGAGCTGCCTGGTCCTTGAAGACAGGGCCGTATCTTGTGGGAGTGCAGAGGGTGCGGTAGCAACCGGGCCCAAGAGATATAGGGGGCCCATAAAGTGTCACTTTCCCATATGAGAAGACTATTACTATAAACCATACATTATAGTCGGGGCCCTGGGGCCCATCAGCTTCTAGTTACACCACTGCTAGATGTGTCTCCAATGAGACGTTACAGTATCCAAGAACTGGGATGAGAAAAGACGTTTATGGTCCACATAGAGGACTATGGATTTTTCCTTTTAGCCAAATTGCAAAGTCCTTCTATGTTCAGAACGTTTGGAGGCTTATGTTACCACATCATGAAACCCTAAAATTACCCTAATTGTGAATTACCCCCTTGGGGAATTTCAAGGTGTAATATGTGTGTTCGTGTTAATACACGTGTTACAATTGGCATGTTGAACATCACAGGTGGTTTCCCAACTACATGTGGCGATTGAGCTCCAAGAGGAACTTGCAATTATTTCTGGAACGTTCTAGTGCCCGTTATGTGCCCCCTTATGACAATAATGGTGGAATGGTATAGGAGCAACGTGACCTCCAGTTGTTACAATTGTTCAGTTTTACTGAATTCCACAGTTGGCGTATTTTGTAATGTGTTGCGTAAAGGAGGTAGATAAACAGGGGACCATCTAACTATTCTGTCACCACTTGAGTTGTCGCTGGTCTCTTAGTAGTATTAGTGTCGCATCCTTATATATGTCCCATCCTTAGTATAGGTGTCCCCATAATCCCTCTTTTGAACAACTCTTTATTGATCCCTACCCTTTAGAAACAGCAATTTACCAGTGAAAATTCTGCCTGAACAACAATCAGGACCTAACCCCAGAGGTCTGGGTCCCGCGTCTTCTTTGTCCCAATATAGTTTCCATAATATCGTCCTCTGAACACGGAGAAATGACGAGCAGGACCTGTCACATTGGAACAGCACTGTAAGTAGTTTACACCATAATCTGTACATTACACGGCCAGCGCTTTTGTCACCATATCTCCGTTTAGAGGGAAATTAGTCGTCCCAAGTTTTGCTCTTACTTCACCCTAGCGCTGCCCATTGTTGACGAATATTGCTTTGCTGCTTTTAGACTTGGAACCAAATCGACCAGCCAATACGGCAAACTATGACAGAGGGAGGCACACAAAACCCCTCTGAACCACAGAGGGCCCAATTGTGGCTGTCAGAACAGCCGCAATCCTGCCCCGATCACCGTGGCTATAACATGGTGACCTGTATTACTGACTATTTCATAAGTAAACTTCCGCTGCTATTAGCTCGTCGTGAGTTGAGAGCCAGTAGCTAGCGATAATAAACATGGGTGTGGGGGTGGACGTAGCACCCTTCTGGTCCATGAGGGCATGGATGGATGGCTGTTAGATCAGCTTGCCGATCTTGCCCTCGATCACTGTGTCTTGACCGTGTTGTGCAAGCACTACCCCCGCAAGCAAACCGTTCTATTACTACGGCGAAGTTGGGAATAAGGCTTACATCTTTTTTTTATTTTACATTTAGACAAATACAGGGCTTATTTTTGCGAGACGCGATGCACGTAAAAAACTTTATTTTATAGGGTGTTTAGCTTATTGAGCAATTTTATTAACTTTTTTTCATGTTGGGGAAATAAAATCATCAATTCTTGTTTTTGGATTTTTACGCATTTTTGAGGGGGGGGTCGCGTTAGCATACACTAATATATTATCTTTATTCTAACGATCACTACCGATTACGGGTGATCCTCATTTTATAGTTTTAATTTCTATTTGTCCAATTTTATCTGAAGAAACTAAATATAAAAAATTGATATTGGTTTTAGTATTGGCCATCTTTATAGCGCGCATACTATAGTATTTTTTTGGTTGACGGAGCGCTGGTGTGACTTATTTTGTTGCGTGATAAGTTGTTCTTTTCAGTGTACATTTTGGCGCTTGTAACTTTTTTCGATCACTTTTCTTAGAAACTTTTTTGTAAGTAATTTCAAAATTTTAATTTTTGGCAAGTTTTTTGGGCGTCTTTTTATTACCACAGTCACCGGCGGGTCAATTATGATTAGGATTTATTGTACATATTGTTACGGACGCGGCGATACCAACTAAGTGTGTTTTTTTTGTGCATTTAGTGTATTTTTAACTTTATTACTTGGTAAAGGACATGTGTGTTTTGGGGGGACTTTCACTTTCTTTTATTATTTATTTTTATTTTTAAAAACCCTTATTTATTGTTTTAAAACTTGTTTTTTACGGTATGACATCTAAGCTTGAACAAGTGATCTTCTGATCACTTGTTCAAGCTATTTTACAGTTACACAAGTGCATACAGAAGTATATGGCCTGTGTAATGTAAGACACTGAGCATGCTGCGCATGCCCAGTGTCTTACGCCGGCGCTTGCCAGAAGGCAGGACCCGCTTCCATAGATGAGAATCTCGCAGCGCCTCCCGTGCACCGGCAGTCCCGGGCTAGGATCGGAGCAGCGACCCCCCCCGTAAGCCCGCGGGGGGTCGCGATTCCTTCAATTGCATTTAAGATTCCTCTGCACGCCGCGGTCCAGCGCGACCGCGGCGTTTTAGGGTTAACAACCGGCGGATTCGTAGAAATCTCCGATCGCGGTGTTAAGAGCAGGTGGTCTTATAATATACGCCTGACACCCCGCAGCTTCTTCGGCGCCGGCTCGTTCAGGACGCCGGCGTCCAGAAAATGACGTAATCAATACTGCATTTTGCGGGAACGCACCTCCCGCCTGCAAGTTTATTACGTCAAATGTGGGAAGGGTTAATAAATAGTGATGGCTGGCTGTGTGTGGTCTTAGACAGAAGGTCCCCAACTTTTTTGCACCAGGACCGGCTTTACAGCTAGACCAGTTTTCACCAGGCCCTGGGGGCGGGGCTTTGGTCATATGGGGTGGGATTATGAGGTGGAGCTTAGTGCATACTTTATATAATTATGAACATTTATAAATGAGATTGTGATTCAACTTTACCATAGGTTGCAGAATGAGTTGAGAGCACCAGGCTGTTTCCCGTGAATAGTGGGAGCACGGGTTTTGTTTTCTCTGCACGACACGCCCACCCCGGTCCTGCATAATTGTTCTCTGCCGGGCTGCGAGCGTCACGGCTATGGCAGAAAAACATTTAAATCCCACAGAGCGAGCTCTGACCAGCGCGGCCGCGGAGCTAGCTGTCAGCGGCACCGCGGACCGGCCTGATAAACTCCAACGGCCCGGTCCTGGTCCACGGACCGGCGGTTGGGGACCTCTGTCTTAGACTGCTCACTGGACACAGGCAGCCATGTTACCGCAGCCTATGTCCTTTGTGTGACCCAGGCGCCATCGCTGCCATCATCTAAGCCTGGGTCAAAGAGAAGAGCATGGGAGCGATGAAGAGCTGGCTGCAGGGAGCGCAGGTATGTGAATTTTTTTTTTTTTTTAAATTGCTTTGACTACCTATTTTCTGGGAAGCATGTGCTGTGGCTACCTATATACTGGGGGGCATGTGCTTTGGCTAGCTATCTACTTGGGGGCACGTTCTGTGGCTAGGTGTATGTGCTGGGGCTAGCTACCTACTGGGTGGCATGTGCTGGGGCTAGCTACCTACTGGGTGGCATGTGCTGGGCGAGCTCTACTGGGTGGCATGTGCTGGGGCTATCTACTGGGGGTATGTGCTGGGGTCTGGCTATCTACTGGGGGTTATGTGCTGTGGCTACCTATCTACTGGGGGTTATGGGCTGGGGCTTCCTATCTACTGGGGGTTATGTGCTGTGGCTACCTATCTACTGGGGGTTATGGGCTGGGGCTTCCTATCTACTGGGAGGCACATGAATATTGTACGGCTCTTACGGAATAACATTGTAAAATATGTGGCGTTCCTGGCTCTCTCAGCCAAAAAGGTTCCTGACCCCTGCTCTACAGTATCCACCGGAGTATTTTCTCTTTTTACCTCCATAAAGAAGACGCCTCACAGACTTTTATACCTTTCTATTATGGTGGTTTCCAGAATCGAGCCAAAGACCCAAGGTGTATGGTCCCCTTCCATTATTTTCTTTTTCAAGCTGAGAACTTCTAAAAAAGAAATGCCAGCTGTGTTTTGTATGTGCCAGAGATTGGCATCAGAGCCCTCGGTTGATCTTCTTCTTTCTCACCCAGTTTTACCGGAAGGTACATTTTCAATTTTGATTGTAATGTTTTCAATAGCAGGAGGCAACGATAGATTGGCAAGAGCACAAGATGAGCTCGGGAGGAGGAATATTATTTAAAAGTGTTAAAAATGACCAAAAAAATGCAAAAACACTCAGGATTATGTGCTAGCTAGTTGTCTGCAACCCTGATGCTACTACTTCCAGCATGTCCACATGTCACTGACTATTAGAACTACAGGCAGTCCCCGGGTTACATACAAGATAGTTACTGTAGGTTTGTTCTTAAGTTGAGTTTGTATGTAAGTCGGATCTGTATACTTTATTATTGTAACCCCAGTCAAAAGTTTTTTAGTCTCTGTGACAATTGGATTTTAAAAATGTTGGGTTGTCATAAGAATCAGGATTAACACTAAATCTTCATTACAGACGCCTGTGATAACTGTTATAGCTGTTCATTGTAGCCTAGGACTAAATTACAGTAAATTACCAACATCCAGAGGTCCGTTTTGTAACTAGGGGTCGTATGTAAGTCAGGTGTTCTTAAGTATGGGACCGCCTGTACTGTAATACCACAGCAAATTGCCACTTTTATAGCTTTATTACTTCAAGGGGGTTGGCCACTTTACCTCATGTTCTGTGTAATGTGTGTGTAAGTGTGGGGGGGGGGCAGAATAGGAAATTTAGCAATATACATCTAATAAAAGTTCATCATCACTTCATACACTTTTGTCTTTTACCTCATCAACCAGACATCCCTGACCATAAATTGGCCACAGGGTGAGGGTCATGTGATCTTATCATGTGATCTTATCATGTGATCTGATCTGACCTTACTATTCATGAATATAAGATTGAAGGAAATCTACCATCAGATATGTACCTGATGGTAAGTTGCTACCTACATTCTAAACTCTAATCTATCTTTCGCTAAAATTAGACTACTATCGACGCTAAATTACAGCTTATCTTTTTAATATGCTCATTTCTGGAGAGGCTACTCCACGCCCCAGTAGCCTTTGCTGTCCCTGCCTACCTGCTCGACCCTCGACGTGCAGGGTCCCTGATGGCGCATCCTCAGCACTGCTATGCACATGTGCTCTGCCTAGACTCCTATCTATGCAGAGCGCATGCACGGTAGCTCCGACTTCGGAGCCGACAGGGCACCTCCCACTATACACGTACGCTCTACATAGCTGGAACAGCACTTAATCGGTTAACTGACGTGATCAGTGTCTGTATAATAGACCTGATGTGTGTGTGTCATGGTGCAAGTGACAGTTATAGAGAATCTGTCAGCAGTTTTTACCAAGCAAAGCTGTAGATTGTTATATGTATCTGTCCTGGAAAACTGTGTGTGTGTTCTTTGAGCATTGGTGTGTAAGATCTCTGCACTAAATGCAACACAATCCCTCCCCCCTGATATTGTGCTGCAGTCAAATGAGAGAGTCCAAACACCAGTGCCCAAGTGTTCCAAGTCCAGCTACAATCCTGGAATATAAATGCATTTCTCACAGTTCTGTTATCAGTGAACATCAGTACACCTGTTGATATACAGCTCCATGTATATGTAGCATATAATAGGTGCTGATTCAGATGCCCATATTTAACCATTAACTGCTTTCTTGTGATTAAGGGAAAACTTTACTTACCAGAATAAACAAAATTAGAGAATTAAGTACAAAAACATTTTTTATGGATAAGTAAAGTTCAGTTTTGTGGTTAGCACTAACAACAGTTGAATCTAATTAATATCTAATTAATATCTACATATCTCTTGCATAATCGTAGACCTAAAGGGGACTGGTCACATTGGGGCAGATTTACTTACCCGGTCCATTCGCGATCCAGCGGCGCGTTCTCTGCGGTGGATTCGGGTCTTCCGGCGATTCACTAAGGCAGTTCCTCCGACGTCCACCAGGTGTCGCTGCTGCGCTGAAGTCTGCCGAGGTCCGCCGGAGTGCACGATCCATTGCCGGGTGAAGGTAAGCGCGTGTCCAGCGACACTTTTTAAAAAAAATTAAAAATAATGCGGCGGTTTCTCCGAATCCGTTGGGTTTTCGTACGGCCACGCCCCCCGATTTCCAATCTGATCGCGTGCGCCGAAATCCCGGGTCAATACAGGGAAAATCGTTGCAAAACAGAAAAATTCGCTTTAACCCGTTGCAAAAACGCGAATCGGGCCCTTAGTAAATGACCCTCATTGTGGCTAATCTTTAAAAATCCTGAAAGTGACCGGACCAGTTATTGCCACAAGAAGAAGAAAATTAATTGTTTTACGCTTTTGCACGAAGAATATTGACTGATCGGTAAAACATATAATTGGGTTACCGTAATTCACAGAGAATATCTGACCAATTTCAGCATAAAAACCCCACAAAACTTGATGTTCTAGCAGAACAGTAGGCACGCTGTAGGCAGTATAGTGTTTAAAAAAATTGTAAACGTGTTTTGGAGATCTGTTCTAGAAGCATAATTGGTTATGCTATGAGGAGTCTCCGGATAGTCTGAAACCTCTGTACTGCAGGCAATCTTAGGAAAATGAGTCGTCCTATGGTTATTGGCTGCAGGGTATGTATCTCTTGCAGTACGTGTGCTGGCGCTGGTTAAGAATCCCCTTTTACTCTAGTCATATAGTGTAAATTGTAATGCGCCAATCTGTAGCTCTTTTATAAATTTGCTATCTGGAATAAAACACCTTTGTGGCTGCTGTGTGTACTCTGTGGTGTTACCCGCTGATAACAGGCACTTTTCTGATGTGCCCATCCTGGCAGACATGACATGTTGGAGGATTTGCATTAGTGCTCAAAAGATTTTGGAGTGTAGAAATGAATAGTGTACTGGTCCGTACACATCGTAACTAATTACTTCATTGAGCAAACCTTATTAAGACTCTCTTGCGCCTCGTGCTTGATGAATACATTTTTCTTTTTTTTTCTTTTTTTTTTTTTCTTCAATTAAAACAGATTTGGAGAGTTAATGGCTTCCCAGCTACTCCCAAGATTCATTAGTAATAATTTCATTGCTGTAGGTGTGTTTCTGTGTCATGTATTCATTAACCTAATGCCCTGGAACAGCACGTCCAATAAGCGGTTTACATAACGGATTGATACTCCTGTTGCGGGAGGGCATTGGAGAGGCGCGAATATAAGTAAAATTCACATTACACATGCAGCTTCTGTATGATACGTGTCCTACACTTGCTGCAGATGGTTTCAAATGTGGTGCCATGGGTGAAGACTAGTAATAACCCCCCACTAAAGTATCACACAATGGGGCACATTTACTTACCTGTCCCGCAATTGTGCCCTGTGCCGCAATTCACTAAGGTTGTGTGCCCGATTTCCTGCATGTGTCGCTTCCCCGCTGGTCCGACGGGAGAGTGAAAGGGCTGCGCTGAGAAGCGCGCGCAACACGACAGGGGCAGACGCACGAACTTCTTCCTGATGCATTAAGTGTGATTTGCGGAAATTTGAAAGTTAAATCCCGCGCTAAGTCCAAATCAGTTGGATCATCCCCCGACTTCTGTCGCATGAAAGCCAGCGCAGCTGCGCCAAAATCCAATCGCAGGCGACACAATCCCCTGTTGAGTATCTGTCACGGCCGTGCAAAATCCGAAAATGTAGGATAGTCCGACGAAAGTGGGTCCGCGGACCCTTAGTAGATAAGCGCCAGTATTCTCCACTTTATAAAAGGGACTTGCAGAAGAATGTATTGAGGAAATTCCCTTATGGAAATACTGCAGGATCTTTACCTTGTGTTGCCTCAACACAAAGGGGTAGCCCAGGATCAGAATGTGGTGGGCCTGTCCATAGGATAAGAAACAATCTGGGCACTCTGTTGTGAAGGCTGAATAGCTATAGTGAGAAACCCACAGGAAAAAACTGGGGAATCTTCTCAACTGATAAAATTATAGCTGTAAATTTGGTACAAGCCTTAGGCCAGTTGTACATGCACCAACCTTACCGGCCTTATCGTAAAACTGACATTCTGGGCATTATTTATCAGGACTTCTGTGTCAGGAAAACTGACAATAATCACAAGTGCCTGCGATCCACCATCAATTGAGTTTATTTGGCATGTAGCTGGCATAAAGGGGGGAGGGAGGCCAGTGGTGGAGTGGGCTGGCATGGGGCTGCAGAATACTTCTATGCCAGGTAGGACCTAGTGTAGAGATAAACGTTGCACGGTCGGCTTCTGGATACATCAAGAGGCTGGAACCTTTTGATGTATCGGGCTGAGTTGGAGGGGCCGCGGCATTATCATACGACCTTGCACAATCAATAACCCCATCTGAGTGCAGATCATCAGTTCTACATTTGGATAGGTAAATCTTACCAACACAGAGAGTGAGCAAACTTGCTTTTGTATACAGCTGGTTTTAGTCTTTGATCAGCCACCACACAGCCTGCTGCCTGAATCAGAAGATTATATGTCTGTGATTAAAGGGAACCTGTCACCAGGGACCTCATTTTTCACTAAACACAGATTCTAAAAGCCCATGACACTTGCAGTGCAAACATGCCTTTCTGCCTTTTCTATGTATTTGCATTACAATATAATTGTGTGTTATAACTTACTCTTGCATCCTGACAAAATCCTGAGGTAGTCCCAGGGGCTGGACTTTGGTTTGGATGTATTTCAAAAAACAACATGTGACTGGTCTGAGCTGCAGGCTGCCTCCATGTTTGTGCTCTTGTACAGCTCAGTGCTCCCCTACTGATGTCAGGCAGACCAGGCTGTGACCTCTGAGAAGGAGCAGAAGGGAGGAGCTGTACAGGAGCACAAAGGTGGGGGCCAAGCTCTGAGGAGTAAGTAACAGACAAGTCACAATTTGTTTTTTGAAATGCATCCAAACCAAAGTCCAGCCCCTGGGACTACCTCAGGATTTTGTCAGGGTGAAAGGTAAGTTATAACACACAATTATATTGTAATGCAAATGCTTATAAAAGGCAGGAAGGCAAACTTGCACTGCAGGTGTAATAAGCTTCTGCAACCTGTCTTTAGGGAAAAATGAGGTCCCTGGTGACAGGTTCCCTTTAAGGGGCCAGGAAATCAATATTTATGGGTCACTTCTGGTGCTGATTTAAGTGGACCAAAGAAGTGGATTTCAATCCTCTTACTGATGCCGTAGTGGCGTTCGAGGAGGGCGGTGGTGACACGTGTAAGTCCTATTGGGGCGGTAGAGTCTTATAGATCATTCCGCTCACTGTGCATAGCGTCCTGTTATACCCCAGAACACCATTACATCCTCCGAGCTGAACTCTCAGCTTGTCTATAAGGACACTTCTGCCCCAATAGTAATTACATGTGTCACTTCCGCCCGTCCTGAACTCCATTGTATGCCAGAGCGCTGCATTAGGAGCAGAATCTCTGCTTACTTATGTCCATTCCAACTGTACTTGAAGAAGGGCCGTTTTAGCCTGAAATGCGAATATTCAATTGGAAAATAAAGCATTCTTCTTTTATCCATGTAGTGATATACACTCACAGGTCACTTTATTAGGTACACCTGTCCAACTGCTCGTTAACACGTAATTTCTAATCAGCCAATCACATGGCGGCAACTCAGTGCATTTAGGCATGTAGACATGGTCAAGACAATCTCCTGCAGTTCAAACCGAGCATCAGTATGGGGAAGAAAGGTGATTTGAGTGCCTTTGAACGTGGCATGGTTGTTGGTGCCAGAAGGGCTGGTCTGAGTATTTCAGAAACTGCTGATCTACTGGGATTTTCACGCACAACCATCTCTAGGGTTTACAGAGAATGGTCCGAAAAAGAAAAAACATCCAGTGAGCGGCAGTTCTGTGGGCGGAAATGCCTTGTTGATGCCAGAGGTCAGAGGAGAATGGGCAGACTGGTTCGAGCTGATAGAAAGGCAACAGTGACTCAAATCGCCACCCGTTACAACCAAGGTAGGCAGAAGAGCATCTCTGAACGCACAGTACGTCGAACTTTGAGGCAGATGGGCTACAGCAGCAGAAGACCACACTGAGTGCCACTCCTTTCAGCTAAGAACAGGAAACTGAGGCTACAATTTGCACAAGCTCATCGAAATTGGACAGTAGAAGATTGGAAAAACGTTGCCTGGTCTGATGAGTCTCGATTTCTGCTGCGACATTTGGATGGTAGGGTCAGAATTTGGCGTAAACAACATCAAAGCATGGATCCATCCTGCCTTGTATCAACGGTTCAGGCTGGTGGTGGTGGTGTCATGGTGTGGGGAATATTTTATTGGCACTCTTTGGGCCCCTTGGTACCAATTGAGCATCGTTGCAACGCCACAGCCTACCTGAGTATTGTTGCTGACCATGTCCATCCCTTTATGACCACAATGTACCCAACATCTGATGGCTACTTTCAGCAGGATAATGCGCCATGTCATAAAGCTGGAATCATCTCAGACTGGTTTCTTGAACATGACAATGAGTTCACTGTACTCAAATGGCCTCCACAGTCACCAGATCTCAATCCAATAGAGCATCTTTGGGATGTGGTGGAACGGGAGATTCGCATCATGGATGTGCAGCCGACAAATCTGCGGCAACTGTGTGATGCCATCATGTCAATATGGACCAAAATCTCTGAGGACCACCATCAATTGAGTTTATTTGGCATGTAGCTGGCATAAAGGGGGGGAGGGAGGCCAGTGGCGGAGTGGGCTGGCATGGGGCTGCAGAATACTTCTATGCCAGGTAGGACCTAGTGTAGAGATAAACGTTGCACGGTCGGCTTCTGGATACATCAAGAGGCTGGAACCTCTTGATGTATCGGGCTGAGTTGGAGGGGCCGCGACATTATCTTACGACCCTGCACAATATATAACCCCCTCTGAGTTCAGATCATCAGAGAGTGAGTTTATCTGAGCAAACTTGCTTGTATACAGCTGGTTTTAGTCTTTGATCAGCCACCGCACAGCCTGCTGCCTGAATCAGAAGATTATATGTCTGTGATTGAGGGGCCCAGGAATCACTATTTAGGGGTTCTTCTGGTGCTCATTTAAGTCATTGCAAGACCAAAGAAGTGGATTTCAACCTCTCGATGCGAGTGGCGTTCGGGAGGGCGGTGGTGACACGTGTAAGTCCTATTGGGCGGTAGAGTTTATAGATCATTCGCTCCTGTGCATAGAGTCCGTGTATTACCCCAGACACCATGACATCCTCCGAGCTGAAACTCTCAGCTTGTCTATAAGGACACCTCCGCCCAATAGATTTACATGTGTCACTTCCGCCCGTCTCTGACGCACTCTCATGTATAACCAGCGCTGCATAGGAGCAGGATCCCTGCTTATTATGTCCATTACAAACTGGTACTTGAAAAAGGGCCTTTTAGCTGAAATGGCGAATATTCAATGGAAAATAAAGCTTCTTCTTTATCCATGTAGTAGTGATATGTAGACCCAGCAGCCCGCGTGCCAACTATGTTATGGTGTTTTTTTTACACAATCTTTAACTGACAGGTGGTCCCCTACTTAAGACAACTAGCTTACATACGACCCCTAGTTACAAACCGGACCTCTGGATGTTGGTAATCTACTGTACTTTAGCCCTAGGCTACAATAACCAGCTATAACAGTTATCACAGGTGTCTGTAATGAAGCTTTATTATTAATCCTGCTTCTTATGACAATCCAACATTTCTAAAATCCAATTGTCACAGAGAGCAAAAAAAATTTGATTGGGGTTACAATTATAAAATATTCAGTTCAAACTTACATACAAATTCAACTTAAGAACAAACCTACCGGAGTTCTTTTCATTTATGAAGACTTTTTGATCTGCTTCCTGGTAGTACTAGTTTAATTTTCATATTCTTTATGTTGTCATCTTTTCTCTCTTTTGGGCTTCTTTCTGTTATGAACTTCCTTTTGACATACAATTGTCTTTTTCTGCCTCATGAAGGCATCAGTTCAATGCATTAATACAGTAACCACACAAAAATGTAACCTGGTTCATGTATCTACTTCCATCATAACCAGAGGTGACCTCCAGTCCTTAACCTAGGCTAGAGATATCAGGATGGGTGGGTAAGTTATCGGTTCCTATTCCTATGAACAGTTTGAGGTACTCATCCCAGGCTTATCAATGTTAAAATCCAGTCAACCCTATTCAGTTTTAGTTTCAATGACTGAACATCTATTGAGTGGTATAAACCATTCTGCACTAACCAACTTTCCATCTGGTAGTATAGAGCTCAGATTTGGCTTTGGTGTGTACTTGATGGGTGGTCCCCGAACGAATGGATATTACCATTTGTAATTAGATATACATGGTTTAGTGGTGAAGATGGTTTTTGCTTGGAGTGAAATCAAATGCCCAGTAGACACAAATTTTAAAAAGTAATTGGCAATTCTGCTTTCTGAATGATCCCATTACATCATCAATAGATTTTCTATAAAGACCTTTACAGATGTTCCCTACATTATTCTTTTTTATTATTCAAAGGTTCTTATTAGTTTTCATATAAAAATAGAAAAAACAAGCTCAAAATGGCAGAGGAAGAAAGAACATAAAGGAGAGCAAAAGGTAGGGAGAGCATGGGGGGGGGGGGGCTACGTCTCCGAAGAAGGGGGTCTAATCTCTGGATGTAAGGCAGGGGATGTATGTGGGAAGGTATCGAGTTTTATCTATTAGCCATAAGCTCTTCCGTGCAGTGGAGACAACTTATACAAACCATTACTCAAGGAGGGGAGGTAGAACTCCACTTTCTAGGATTCACTGATTTATTATCCTGAAGAAGATGACGGATCAAAGACTTCTCATATGTCGATCCTCGGATGTCAAACGTGAAAAGTAGAGTGGCTTCTAGGGAGTTGGGGAACGTGGTGTTATGAATTGCGGACAGGACCATTGTCTAGAAAGGAGGGAGCACCTCAACCATAAATAGGATATTGCACCCTCACAACACCATCAGGAATGTGCATCGTTCTTGTAGTGTTGCCATACTGGCCCTGTGGATACCATCTCAGCATTACTATATTCTTCATACCTCTAAAGAGGTTATCAGTCATGGTGCAATTCCCCTATTCCACTGGGTGCCCAAGTGATAGAATTGATATCTTGACATAGTTGATAAGTTGACGGGTATGCATTGTGGCTGTTTTTGTGCAAAATCTCTAATGATTGACTACGGATAACTTTTGAAGTAGTTTGACGTTATTATTGTGCTGTTGCGGAGCATCAGGAATTGAACATATTGGATCAAATAAGACCCCTTAAGGTTTACCTGATAAGAGACTGAGAAATCATTAAGGCAGACAGGAGTCTTGTACTCCCACAAGAGTAATGAAAGCGTTATCAAAGGAAATGCATTATTCAATATAGCAAAGTTGAAAGAAAAGGAACTTTTTTTTTACTTATTTAAGATCATTGAACCTGAGCTATGGCGGTCCGCCTGGATGTAGAAGTTGACACATATTGAAGACTTGTTCGTAAGCTGCTGTCTCGTGTTCTTCTTCTTCTTTTTTTTTTCTTTCCGGCAAGACTTTATATTTATGATTCTGCACATTCAAGGTTCAAGTAAAAATTGCTTCAAGCTGTTTTACAATTACATGCACACAAATAATTCCTAGCCGGTGGTGACTATTTGGTTTCTAGTAGTTACTGTTTCTATGGAGAGGACTAAGAAACAAGACAGTATTTTAAAATTTAATTTGGATCCCTTAATTGGTTTTTGTGCCAGTGTCCATTTCTTGACCTTTTCATGCTAACGTAGTTAATGGCCATAAGGACTATAGTGCGATGCAAGTAGGAACACTCTGACCAATTTCCATACACTGATCAACCCTTTGTAATGATAGTATGGAGGACAACATCCATTTAATACTGGAATTGACTTGGATTTATGCTGAAAACTTCTTACCTATAAGAACATCTGAAACGTTGTAATATTTATGTGAATATATTATGCTTTTTTTTAAATTCCTTTTTGAGATTTCAAAGGTTTATTTCTAGACGTAAAGGCTACAGATGTTTCTGTTTTTAGCAGCTGTAGAGGGAAGGTTTGGAAAAGATTTAATTTATCTTTTCCAAACAATGACGTTACATAAGGATAATAGATTTTTTTTTTTTTAAAGAAAAAAAAAAAACTACATGTATATTAAAACAGTACATAGTCTGTGAAGAGGGGAGGGGCAGAAGTCACGGTAGGTCTTCAACTGCTGCAAGATAATTGCAAAATTACAGAAAAAAATAATACTTTTTTCCAGTACAGGCGGTCCCCTACTTAAGAACACCCGACTTACATACGACCCCTAGTTACAAACGGACCTCTGGTAATTGGTAATTTCCTGTACTTTAGCCATAGGCTACAATAAGCAGTTATAACAGTTATCTGTCTGTAATTAAGCTTTATTGTTAATCCTGGTTCTGAAGACAATTTTAAAATTTAATTGTCACACAGACCGAAAAAAAATTGGCTGAGACTACAATTATAAAATGTACAGTTCCGACTTACATAAAAATTCAACTTAAGAACAAACCTCCAGAACCTATCATGTACGCAACCCGGGGACTGCCTGTACACTTTCTTAAAATGGGGTTCAGGCGAGTTGCATCTGGGACACTTTGACATTTGCCTGGCCCTATCTTTGCCAACTGCATTTCTTTCTAAAATTTTATTTCACATATTCCATCTTTCTAGAAGGATGCCAGAAGCTCTCTGAGGAGTCCAGTTAAATAGATGGTCTATGCAGTGGGGAGACGCAGAAGTCATAGTACAGGCAGTCCCCAACTTAGAACACCTGACTTACAATGACCCCTAGTTACAAATGGATCCCTCTACCCACTTTGACCTCTTTGGATGCAGGTAATTTATTGAACTTTAATCCCCTACTTAAGGACACCCAACTTAGAGACAGCCCCTAGTTACAGGCGGAACTCTCTGCCCACTGTGACATCTGGTGAAGCTCTCTGGATGTTACTTTAGTCTCAGGCTGCAATGATCAGCTGTAAGGTGTCTGTAATGAAGCTTTATTGTTAATCCTTGTTCCCATGTCAACCCAAAATTTGTAAAATCCAATTGTCACAGGGACCAAAAATACTTTTCCTGGAGTTGCACTTAAACATTAAGCCTGTTCCGACTTGCATACAATTTCAACTTAAGAACAAACCTATAGAACCTATGCTGTATGTAACCCGGGGACTGCCTGTACAGATAGTCCCCAGGTTACGTACAAGATGGGTTCTATATGTTTATTCTTAAGTTGAATTTGTATGCAAGTCAGAACTGTATATTTAATAATTGTAACAATAGACAAACATTTTTTTGTCCCAGTGACAACTGGATTTTCAATTTTTTTTGCTGTAATGGGACCAAGGATTATCAATAAAGCCTCATTACAGACACCTTACAGCTGATCATTGCAGTCTGGGACTATAGTAACATCCAGAGAGCTTCACCAGAGGTCACAGTGGGCAGAGAGGTCTGTCTGTAATTAGGGGTTGTCTCTAAGTCGGGTGTCCTTGAGTAGGGGACCGTCTGTATTTAGGTCTTCACCAGCTGCAGAATTACAGGCAGAAGCTTCAGGAAAGAGAGGGATAAAACACACAAGCCACATGTCCTCATGTACACACTGAACTGCTCCAAAACATACTGGTTGGTGATTAGATTGTGAGCCCCATTGGGGACAGGGACTGATCTGGAAAGATCTGTGCAGCGCTGCGTTATCTGTGTGCGCTATATAAATAAAGAATTATTATTATTATGCTGAAAGGTTGGATGTGCTTTAAGGCTCTGTTCACATGCGTTTTATAGCTTCTAGTTTTACAGGATCCATTACTCATCTGTTTGATGAATTTATGATGAACTTTGCCAAACTTCTATTACACATTGTTAGGACTTTCTCCAGAACATTCTTCTCCCTGCCAGACTTCCATATCAGCCCACTAATTTACAAGATTAGACGCTAGCGTGGATTTACAACAATCATAGCTTCCTACTGTTACAGACCTGCTATATTGAGCAAGACTTGGCGAAAACAAAACGGCCTCAGGTGTAATATCTTAATCTTTAAGTGGTAGAAATTGACAGTCCGTAAAAAAAAAAAAAGTCTTGGATTTAAATAAGTTTTTATTCAATTTAGTAAGTGACCTTACATGAAGCCTCAAGTTCTGAGTACATCTAGCTGTGACTTTTATTTTATACCGTATATACTCGTGTATAAGCCGAGTTTTTCGGCACAAAAAATGTGCTGAAAAACCTCGCTATGGCTTATACAAGAGTCAATTAAAAAAATTAACTTACATACTCACCTTCCGGTGCTCCCGATGCTCAGCGCGGCTCTTCTTCTGTCTTCTCCGTGATGCTTCGGCCCCCACGACTCCTCTTCTGTCTGCTGTAACAGCCGGCAGAGACACGGCCATGTGCTCCGCCAGCCGGCGCATACTAGGACGCGAGCGCTGATGACGTCATAGCAAGCGCAGAGTGCGTGGCGCATGTTATAGAAGACAGAAAAGGAGCCGCGGGCACCGGAGCATCGCGGAGAAGATAGAAGAGCCGCACCGAGCGTCGGGACCACCCGAAGGTGAGTATGTAAGTTTATTTTTTTGAAGTACTGGGCAAACTGGGGGCTGGCTGTATACTACTGGGGGCTGGCTGGCTATATACTCCAGGGGGATGGCTATATACTGGGATGCTGCGACCAATGCATTTCCCACCCCCGGCTTACACTCGAGTCAATAGGTTTTCCCAATTTTTGGTGGTAAAATTAGGGGCCTCGGCTTATACTTGGGACGGCTTATACTTGAGTATATACAGTATTTTATTACTTTATTCTCTGTTATTAGTTGCCACTGTGAGGCTTGATACTTGCAAAACTGAGATGCATAACTACATTTTCTTATTTAGTTTATTAGGTCAGTTTATGTATTATATTTATTTTTTTAGGCTGGGGTGAAATTCACAGCAACCATTATGCTGCCAAAATCCTTTTGCAAAAAATTCTCCAAATCTTCCCTCAAAATATAATATAATCAGCAGCATAAATCGAAGTGCATGCTTACACTTTTATCAGTCGAACTGTGGCTGTGGAATTCTCAGAATATTGCACTGTAAGACAATAAAAACTGATAACCATAGTTTAGTTTTCCTTCAGGTGATAAACTAGAAATTACTTTGTGTGTGCCAATGTTATGTCTTTAGTAAAAGTAAAAACTTTCTTTGTACTGTGTTAGCCAGTGGTTATATAGATAAAAATAGATAGAGTCCTCAGTTGTTGATAACTTTTATCATCCAAGTACCATTGAAATTAAATTGCAAGAGCCACCCGGATTTCAAGAAGTCATCTCCTGCAATACAAGACAAAAGAGAGAACCACAAGGTCCCTCTTGTTGTCACCTACAACCCACATCTTATAGAATGAAACACAAATTACACCATATTTTACCAAAAGATGATAACCTGAAATCAATATTTCCAGACCTCCCCGTTTCTGTGCTATAGACAAGTCTCCAATCTTCATTTTCAGAAGCTTACTGTCCTCTACAGTAATAACAGGGGCAACCCTGCAACCAGACAAGATGTAAAATCTGTCCTGACATAATGACCACTGATGGGATAAAGATTCCAAACCAGGGGCGTAACTACAGGGGTGCAGCCATAGCAGCTGCTATGGGGCCCGCAGTCTCAGAGGGCCCCGCCATCTGACCTTACACACTAAAGAATGGAGGATGTGCACCATTATATACATATTATGCTGCACATTGTACAGAATAATATGTATATGACAGTGCACATCTTCCACATTACACAGCATGAATTGGCAGCACGAATAAGAAATGTCAGGGATGGGTAGGGGGCAGCAGAATGACAGGACTAGGGATCTCTCATTCCTGCTATCTACTTCCCCCATGTGGCCAGCAGCTACTGGGGCAGATCTTTTTTAAGTCTATAAATGTATAAACACTTTTGCAACTGTGACTATAAAATCGAGAATTTGAGAGAACTTGTATGAAAAGACTATTTCAAATCTCAGAGAGAAAGGAGGGAGGACAAGTTTATGATAAGAGTTGAAACACTCAAAACCGGGATGAATTTATCGCATGGATTTTTGTCTCTTAAAGAGGACCTGTCACCCATAATTTCGGCACTAGGAGCTGCTAACTAAAGTAAGTAGCTGCTAGTGCTTAAGCAGCAGTGTTAGAAGGATAGCGTTACCGGAAACCTCCGGGTAACGCTATCTAACACTGCGGCGGAGTACAAGGTAATCATCGGACTGCTCACAAAGCAGTCCGATGTATTCATGCGGGGGCGGGGCGTGGTTAGGGGCGGTGACTTCCGCATGAAGGCCTATGGAGCGAGCAGGGCGGTTCGGGGAAGAGGCAGTGCCTCGGACCACCCCCTCATGAATACATCGGACCGCTTTGCGAGCAGTCCAATGATTACATTGTACTCTGCCGCAGTGCTAGATAGCGCTACTGGAGGTAACGCTATCCTTCTAAAACTGCGGCGTTTCTCAAAGCACTAGGAGCTGCTTACATTAGTAAGCAGCTCCTAGGGCCAAAATTATGGGTGACGGGTCCTCTTTAAGGCCTGGTGGGGTGTCACTGTCATGAACCACATCTCAAGGGACAATGAAACCATCTCACTCCCCAAGTGCTACAATATTTACTCTTAATAGTGTTTACTCTTCTCTCCTTACATTTATTGTCTTGTTTCTTATGACTCATCACCCGTAGTGTTACTGTGTCCATCGGGTTTATACATTGGTGTTCTATTCAGATGTTGTCCTATACCATGCCTGATGAAGAGATCTGAGTAATCTCAATAGCTTGTAATTGTCATCAAGGTATCAGCAGTTAATAAGAGTAATAATTGTATGTTCTTTTTCTCCCTTTCTTTAACCACAGCTTTCTATGTGAGTTCAGCAGTCCTGGCCTTACTTGGGAAGTTGTCCGTCAGCGCTGCCTTCAATGTCGTTTACATTTATACGTCTGAACTTTATCCTACAGTAGTAAGGTAATCTTTCTAATACATTATTTTCTATTCAATTTTCACTTTTGACCATTACTTATTCGCCAAAGCCTCATGAAGGTAAAAACCATTTTCCCAATATAATGTAAGACGGTTTTTGTTTTTTATCCATACATCCCAGTCCTTTTAAAAATTCTATCAATATTGTTTGACATAACTAAAGCTTTGAAACAATCTTTTTTTTAAATCAGAAATAACAATGCCTTTTTTTCTGCTTCACTCTCCTGTAGTGAGCAGTTTATCTGCTTCCCAAAGATTTACTCTTTCCATGCCTAGAGCATATTTCTCTTGATGATTCATCTCTCCAAGGTGATTAGACCATCCAATGTCTGTCTGTAAAAAGGTAGAGTTGTCTCGGTTTAACAATTTTTTTTTTTTTTTTTTTTTTTTTTTTTTTACTATGGGCCTCAGGGGTTCTTAATATAACAGTGTTGACTTTCCTTGCTCCGCTTGGATTAGCTGTGATGCAGCTATTGCACCAGTACCAGCAATATAATAGGCTATTACAACATGGGTAGCTTAAACGTATCCCCAATTTTCTTTTTGACTTTTTAACCCCTTCAAGATGCAGCCATTTTGTAGCTAAAGGCTTTTATTTTTTGTATTCTGACTTGCGTCGCTTTATATGGTTATAACTAGAGATGGGCGAATCGATTTGAACGAAGTGGAATTCGGTCCAAATTTCAACGAAAATTTGATTTGTCACAAATCCGAAGTTTACGCTGATTCATGGGAACAAAGGTCCCCCCCCCCTTTTTAGCTAAATGGCCGCGAGCACAGTGTGTTACATGGGGCAGAGAACTCTTGGAAGGAGACATCAGCAGACCTGTAAGCCAATCCGCGACCGGCAGGCTTATGTGATGTAACACAGCCCTATAAAATTCAGCCATTTGCAATCTCAGCACTTCACACTGCATGTGCTTGTGCGTGTGTTACAGGGTGTCTGTTGTGTGGTATCTGTATAACGCAAATTCCCATACTTTTGTGTTGCTAAAGTTGAGAGCAAGAAATACGTGTTAAATCCACGTTTTTTTTTCTATTTTCCATGATTATGGACTGCTATTTTGCCTGAACTTTAGTATCAACATTTTATAACATGCTTTACAGAAGCCTCATGGCCATAGGCACTAAGTACATTGCTGATTAAGGCCAAAAGGCGAATTGGCCATACTGCTTAAAGGTTTTGTCACAAGTCATAAGTGATCCCCTAACCAAACCACAGGATAACGAGGTGATAGTTGTGGGTCTAACTGTTGGGACCCCATCAATCATAACAACGGATCCCGGTCAATGTATACCGCTGCTACTATTCAATTCTATAGGACAGTGATGGCGAACCTTTTAGCGGCCGAGTGCCCAAACTGCAACCCAAAACCTCCCTTATTTATTGCGGGGTGCCAACCAAAAATTAAAGAAGTAACTTATTGCTCCCTGCTCTACAACAACGTTCGATCATATTGGCCTCCTGAGGACAAGATGGAACATTTGCATCATTTTAGCTTTTTTCCAGTGTCCCTCTTCAGCAAGAAAATTGTGGGGCCAGCAGAAGGTCCTTCCAAAGATAATTCGGCGGGCCCTCCTTCCTACATACCCAAGTCGCGAAGTAGTATCACTTAAATATATGACTGAAAGCAGCATCTTTTTAAGTTGCTTGCACTGCAGGAAGATTTTTTGAGTCCTGTCTGGTGTGCTGGGGCGATGGCCCGGTGCCCACAAAAGGCTCTGAGTGCCGCCTCTGGCACCCGTGCCATAGGTTCGCCACCACTGCTATGGCTTAAGGAAATGGCAGGGCAACTGCGACATAACTTTTAAAGAGGACCTGTCACCCATAATTTCGGCACTAGAGCTGCTTACTACATAAGCAGCTCCTAGTGCCGAAATTAGGGGTACAGGTCCTCTTAGTGGTTCTCTACAAAAAAAGAAAAAAAGCTCCGTTTTTGCAATCTCAAACTTGAAGGTGTGAATCACTGTTATAAATACTGAATAAAAACCTTTTAGTGTACATATGGGGGGAACGTACACTTACGTACATACCAATCCGGGCAATGACTTTTTGGATGAACACTTGTACATGGCATGTTGTTAGATTGCAGAGCACAAACTTGTGATGTTGAGTATGTCAGTACCATTCCTGTGGCACATGAATGCTTTATTTATGAAATTTTCCAATGCTTTTCTCACTTTTTCGATTATATTAAGGTTTTTTATGTGAAACGAAAAAAATAGAACTTATCGTCAGAGTTTGCTTTAACCAATATCCCTTTGCATGGAGACTTTGGTAAAACAAGCTTTCTTCTGGCTGTATGATGGGTATAATATAAGTGATGAAATACTCTTATGTTTATTGAGCATGTCTTTGTTGTAAATCTCTTGTTTTCTTTCTTTTCTCCCTCTTTAGTGATAGCCTCAGTAAATTACTTATCATGGCGTCTTTTCTTTTTGCTTCCGTGCCTATCGCTGTTTACTATAGAAGCTGCCATCGGTTTAATCCAGGCTTATTCTTACTGACTATAAAGCAGAACATAAAAGAATATTGTAAAAGCAAATAAATAATGAAGTGAAGTATTTCTGTTTGGTGCCGCTCCATCACGTACATAATGGACTATTGAGTACAGACACAGTGGCAGTCTAATCTCTTGTTAACTCTTTGGATATGGTATAAATTGTTATTGACTCGAATCACAATTAACATTGGAACGGGCGTTATCTGCGGTCAAGAACGTTATCAAACTCTGGAAGGAGAGTCATCAATTTTATAATTCATTGCTCCAACGCAACATGGTTACTACTGGAGAACCCTATGTCTTTGTAATTATAGTCGGAGCAATTAGGAAAGTCGTATAAACGCTAATTTGGAACGATCTCTCCTCTTATCGGGCATTCTGCTCAGGCTCTCTCGATATCACATATATTTCTTGTAGACAATCGCCCTTTAGTGTTTTTGCTATCTCTTGTGAAGGCCTGAACGCAATTTTTTAATGGCCAAGAATAAGAGTGATCCATGGCCCTGATTACATCCTCTCTGACCTTTTATTGCTTCTCGACTTTTTACATCTATTTTAATTGGCAATTAATTTTCTCAACTTTTCTCTTGTGTAAAAGTTGGAAAAAGAAGTATGGGATATCAGTGCATTAGTATTTCCTACATGTCCAACATTCTCGATCCGAATCCCCAATTCACCTCTAGCCTTAATCAGTGATTGTACTTAGTGCAGATTCTGATGCATTTTAACGTGTCAAAGTTAGTATAGTAGAGTAGGGAAAAAAGAAGTGGAAGTATTTCTTAATATGTTACTTATACTAGTTTGGGTGTAGTCACAGCTTAAGTGTGTTGGATATAACCTCAAAAATTACATGTAATCCAATCTCTACAGGGAATGTGTCCTTCTCATAAATATCCCTTAATATTTTATAGTGATAATTATAATCTTTATTAATATAGCACCTTCATATCTTGAAGGTCTTTACAGTTCATGGGGTGGAAATACAAACCAAATAACACATTACAGAGTATAAAACATTCAGATGAACCAATAGGAATAGATATTGTCCCTTTAAAGGGTTTGTCCTATTTAAAAAAAAAAAAAACTATTGTGCCGGAGCGGGCTGCTTAAAACAATAAGTGACTTACCTTCGGTGCATTCAGCTTTCCGCCGGCCGTGGCCGGTACACCCTTACCGTCCCTATACACAGCATTGTGTTTGGGGGCCGGAAGGTTTGTCGGGTCCGGTTTGGGACTGAGTACGGGAGGGCACCGAAGGTAAGTCATCTTTATTGTTTTAAGCAGCCGCTCCCGGCCACCTATAGTTTTTTTTTTGTCAAACTCCCGGACAACCCCTTTATTTTTCCTTTCTTATATAGCGCACAACATCTTCTGCAGCGCTGCACAGAGTTACCAAAAGGTCCTGTCCCCATGGGGCTCACAATCTAATCAACCTACCAGTATGTTTTGGAGTGTAGGAGGAAACCCACACAAACACGGCCCTTTAAAATGACACCAGAACTGTATTTCTAGGTGCCACCATTGAGAAGATATAGCCATTTTAAAGTTGGCCACTGTCATGAAATCTATACACGCACTTGGGACATGTGGCAACTCATGAATTGGTTAAAGTGTTATTTTTATTTTAAATATTAAAATTGATTTTGCGAGAGTTTTATAGTCCCCATTTGAATGAAGGCTGTACCATTAAAGCCTTCAAATGATGTTATAGATATTCCATATTGGAACATATTATCCTCGTCAGACTTCTTCAGGCAATTATCGAATTTACTTGTAGGAGTTAGATTTGAAGTCACTGTAAGTCACCCTCTTACCATCTTCCCTAATTTATTGATGAAGTTTGGATGCTTTGATGCTGTCTGGTTCCAGAATTAATGAGGGTAAATGGCCTTCTAGCGAAAGGTTTGAAGCTACTAAGATGAATTTTAATTTATACGGAGCGATACAAAGGTATAGTTCCTATGAGTTTTCAAGAAAGTTCTGACTTATGTATATGTATAAGTATTCCTCCCCTTTTACCAAGACCTGAGAAGATGACCTGCTCACTAGTCACTCAGCGTGAAGCCCTTCCCTCTGGCAGCATTATCTCTAATACCCCACTGTGGATGAGTTGCACCCGCTTTTTATCTCTGCAGATTCACTTTTTCCTCATTTTTGTCTCGCCTGTAACCTGTATCTTGTCAGCATTTCTGCTTAGAACATCCAGTACTTATATAATTTTGCTTTAGTTTTCTGAAAGCAGTTGTCAGAAAATCTGCGTCTTCTTCGAGAAAAAATGCAAAGCGTTATATTAGTTGCTCAAATTAATTGCCAATATTCCCTTGTTTAAGAACAATTCCGTGTCTGAACGAGAGCCGTAGAAACACCAGGTTTACATACGCGTAGATGTACAATGTTCCACAAGTGTCTTCCATTTATACAATGCAATTATGTATTACCGAGATACTACTCATATAACCGACCGCAGTATAAGCCGAGGTACTAATGTTAACACAAAAAAAGGCAAAACCTATGAGTCACGTATAAGCCCTAGGTTGGTACCGCATGGTCACAGCCTCCAGCCAGGATCAGATGACCAGCCCCTCCCCCCATTATTAGCCTCAGCCCCTGCAGTATATAGCTACCCGGCCCTGTCCCCCAGTAATATCCTGCCAGCCCCTGCTCCCCCAGTATTAGCCTGACGCCCTGCCCTGCCCCCCAGTATATAGCCTGACATGCCCCTGCCCCCCCCCCAAGTATATGCCTCACCCCTGCCCCCCCAGTATATCAGCCTGCCATCCCTGCCCCCCCCAGTATATAGCCTCTGCGAACCCCGCCCCCCCCCATGTATATGCCTGCCATCCGCCTGCCGCCCCCCAGTATATGGCCTGCCAGCCCCCTGTATTATATATGCCCTGCGTGCCTTACCAGCCCCCCAATATATAGCCAGTCCCTGCCCCCCCAGTTATAGCATGCCAGTCCCCGTAGTATATGCCTGCCAGACCCCCCAGTATATAGCCACCCCCCCTGCCCCCTAGTATATGCTTGCCAGTCCCCATAGTATATAACCTCCAGCCCTCCCCAGTATATAGCCTGCCAGCCCCACCTAGCATATAACCACCCATCCCCCAGTATATAGCATGCAACCCCCACCCAGCATATACGCCAGCACTCCCCTCCAGTATTAGCCCCCCTTGCCCTCCAAAATTAGGTGACTACCCCTGCCCTATATGCCAAGCCTTTAATTTAAAAAATATACACTGTACTCACCTTTCGATGCCCCCTCAGGTCCTCTTCTTGTCTTCAGATGCTCGGGCCACTTCGCTCCTTTTCGTGTCTTGTCACTCGTCCAGCACATACCAATGACGTCAGCACTTGCCAACGACATTGTGTTTGAGTCTCTGGCCTCACAATAGAACCTGAAGAGAGCGGAAGGACCGAAGAGCACCGGAGCATCGGATGCGGGCCGCGGGGGCTCGAAAGGTACAGTGTATCATTTTTTTTATTGACTGGAGTATAAGCCGAGTATATACGTTACTCTCTTCCTGAGTTATTGGGATTTCCGATGGTTCCAATCATTTTTATGTTCGGAAAGTATCCAAATGATTTGATAAACCTTGAAGAAAATAAGTATGGTTTATATTACAAGGTTCTCGATTGTCTAAGAAATTTCAGGAATTTCGAGAAGGTCTAGGAGTTGTAGTGTGTTTGAGTTGATAAGGTTAGTGTGTAAAAGTAAGAAGCTCTGGGGTAAAAGGTATATTCTAGAGATGAATACAATAAAAGTTCACAGCTGTGTCATTTTGCAGGCCACAAGAAATGGTGCCACTTGCTCTCTAGCATTGGTGGGGGAATGTCACTCACCCGCCGATTGTCCATAGTAGTGACCTGCCCCGGCCACGGGAATCGGGTCTGTCCTATCTTTTGAGACGTTTGACATGCTTTCATGTCACAGTAATCACAGTGCATGCGCCACACGTCCGTTGAACTGGTGTTGCCAAATAGAGTCAAGGACTGTTATGTGCACATGAGACCTAGGGGGGACCAATTGATAGCAAACAGTAACAAATCCCACGCTATTCATATTTTTTTACGTAAGAGAGACCAATGTAGCTTAAACAAAAACTATGCCTTGGTCAACAACAGTGGGGGTCCTTTACTAAGGGCCACATTCGCGGTTTTCCCGACGTCTTATCCCCGAAATATTTCCGATTTGCGGCGATTGTACCTAAATTGGCCCGGGATTTTGGCGCCGGCGATCGGATTGTGGTGCAAATCGGCACCAGGGCATGCCAACGTGACGGAATCGGGGGGGTGGGGGTTGGTGGCCGAACGAAACCCCGCACGCTTCGGAAAAACCGCCGCAGTTAAAAAAGGAAATTGTGTCGCGGAGCTTGCCACCACCTTCATCCAGGATAAGGAATGTAACTTCAGTGTCATTTCAGGGACTTGCAGCGCGTCCAGCGCCACCTGGTGGTACGTCGGAGGGAAAACTGGCCTTGATGACCCGCTGGACCCGAATCCATCGCAGAGAACGCGCCGCTGGATCGCGAACGTACCGGGTAAGTATCTGCCCCTGGGCTCAGTTTGTAACGACGCCGTTGCCTTACAACACTCTGATCTTGGATTGTAATTAACAGAGGGCAACGGCTGAATGAGTTTGTATTTCTCCTTATTTTTTTGTTTTTTGGTACAATGTCTTCAGTTCGCTCTGAGTTTTATTCCCACATCAAGCCAATCTAAATGTTGGTACACGGAATTCAGATTATGTTTTGCTCAATAAGAGTCTGGCCTGTCCATTTATAGCACTGCCAAATATGTTTGTCGCTCAATAAATAATAAAAGAAATGGTCAGAACCTGAAGATGGTCTCTCTGCCTACAGGCCAAGAGTAATCTAATTCCATCAAGATGTACAGTATTGATCTTCATCACGGAACCGTCCTTTGCAGACAATGACCTTCTTATAAGAGCATATACATCACATACCACATCTGTCAAATTTTGGGGAGATGTGTTTTTTCCAGTTCATTGTGTAATTTCAATGTTGCACTCTTTTAATAAAATGATATGTATCATCAATATAGGATTCAATAAAACACTCAACAAAGTCATAAAACCAACATATTATTCTGCATCTTTGGTTGTAGAAAATTGTTCAAAAAAAAAATTGTAATTTTTACGCTTATGGATTAATGATGTAAATGATGTAACATGTTAAATGGTGCACAGGGCCCTTCACAAACTCATAGCATCCTTGATATAAGTGCCACATTTTGCAATTCTACAATCTCACCATTCCCAAGTCATAAGTATTAAATGCATGAGCGGACACTAGGATGGACTGGACTGGAGGAAAAACCCAATGACTGGATCCTCCTTCCCAAGCGGTCCCTACCTCTATGCCAGTCAGTCCAAATGTGTCAGTGACACTGACCGAAGAAATGATGACAAAACTAGCAATACAATACAACCTAGAATTGGTTGACAGATACCAGGTCAGAACCCAGAGGACAATGAGTACAGAAGCGTATTGCAAAATGTATGTTCAGAAACCGGTCAAGAAATAAGAAGTCAAAGATGAACGCCAACTAGCTCCAAATAAGACTTATAATCAAATCACAGGTTAGTTTGGCAGGCAAACCACTCCCTGACATCCAGACAAAGGCAGACCAGCAGAGAGAAGTTGAAGTGTAGGAGAATCTCTCCTCCATCTCCGCTAACTTAAACCGTTAACAGCCAGACAAAATACGGCAGGAGACAGAGTGGTGGTGGTAGAAATTCAATTAAGTTGTCCGCATATGAAATAAAAGGAGTGTTTTCAGACGAGTTGGACGAATGTAATCGCAGAACAAATAACACTCCTCATTACATCATCAACTGTATTTTACGACAGAGGATGGTGCTGATGCCTAGAACAGGCATAGATGTTTAGAGTCTCATTTGGATTTCAGCCCACATATGCTAATTGTGGCTCATCTACTGTCAGATGTGCACTCATGGGATGAAGCAGATGGCTTGTCACCACTCACCTACTGTAGATGGCTATTAAATTGGTTTTCTTTGGCCCTAACTATTAAGATACCCAATGAAGAGGTTACCACCCCCCCCCCCAATGATCTGTAGATGGCCTGAAAGTGTCCTTTATTACAACTCTTATTAATTGTGGGAATTAACATTTTTTCATAATCTTTTTTGATATGACTGGAAACTTTGTAACATTACAATGCATATGCATTGTCTTTTATGTTCCTTTGTAACCACATCTATATTGAGCTGTTAATGCCAGCTATACCTAGACTTTGTATACGCAGCCCCATCTATAATGGGTAAAATCCTACTCTTTTGCAGGTATAGTGTTTAAACTCTGAACTGCACAGTTAATGCTCACCCAAGGGAAGAAAATCTGTTCTGCACTATTTCCTCATCTGTCCATCTACACACCAAGGATTTTCACTTCTTGCAACACTGATTCATCAGGTATTGTCAGGATTGACCGAAAAGAAATCGTGTATGGCGGTCCATCAATCACCATTGCCTCTGAATGTGCAAAAATTGACCCTTTAAACGACTCTTACCTTATTTACAGACCTGTGTTTTTGGGGCACACACGCGCAATACAAAGTTTCAATGGTGTCTGTGCTCCCATATAGAGTGATAGCAAGGCCAAAAGGACGGAGGCCTAGTCATTCCGGACTCTTCTTCTTTTCTGTTCTAGAATCATCGTGTCTGGTAGCAGGAGGGGGCACATGTCGAACTTGGTTGACTTTGACTCAATATTTTTTTGCTGCAATATAAACATTTAATATTTTCTAAAGATGTTCAATATTTCTTGTTTTGTGGGCAGTGGGGAAAGACCATTGGTTCTATACATAATGCTAACATGCTCTATGCCTATTCTTTTTACACTCATCACTGACTCTGTACTGTTATAAACCTGATCTTTAAAAACGAAATACAGCCAAGGGTCTGCTGGTCCTTGGTCATAGACGATCATCAAGACACAAGTGGTCAACCATCTGTCATTAAAGGGGTATTCCGGATAGTATATTTAATATTCAATAAACACTTTACCAACTAGTGACGTATTAGTCCATGACACCACGGCGGAGGAGGGATGTATGGAGAAGCCTCACGAGACTGACCTCTCCATTTAAATTGGTGTTTGCGCATATGCATCAAACACCACTGGTAACACCGCGATTTGCTGCTCTGCGTTGTCCGGTTTAAGTAAAAAGCCGTTGGACATGGGGGCTTGCCATATTGGCTTAGATCGTGCCTCCCTGTGTGTCCTTTGGGAGCGACGATCATGTCCCACTGTAGAATGGCAGTATATGGTAGCATCAATCAGACAAAGTAGGGTTAAATCACCACCATTGGGGGGTTCTGAAAATAGTAAAAAAAATAAATAGAACAAGTAGAAATAATAAACCCAAAAATCTAATCACCCCCCTTTCTCTAGAACGGCTTATAAAACGAAACAGTGAAAAATCATAAACTGTTAGGTATATCACCACGTCTCAAAATGTCCGATCTTTAAAAATATAATACTCGTTATTTCCGGTGTTTAATTTCGTACCGGCAAATAACGCCAACATCTGAACTCCACTTGTAATCCGCTATTTTGGCTAAATGTTTTAGTCTAACCGGTAGTTTTGTATAAGAACATAAGCAACGTTGTGTGTGCGTAAGTTAAAATGGGTAAAACATCCAATTCTAAACATTTTTTTATGTAATTTTCTCTAATTTCAGAATGAATTGCATGAAAACGATTTCGTGATGTGAGTGTTAGTAAACAGACGGTCTGCCACACAATTGTTCTGACAGTCGAGTTTTCTGATATTTTTATTATCATATCTCTCGAGTATAAGCCTAGTTTTTTTCCAGCAACAACAAAATGTACTGAGAACCCAAGCTCCGGCTTATCCTCTAGTAAAAAATATATCAAAACTATACCTTTCTGGTTCTTTCCCTTCCCCTGCTCTGGCTAGTATACTGGGGCACAGGGGCGGCTATAGACGGGTGAAGGGGGCTGGCTATATACTGGGGCCGGGGGCTGCTATAACTGGGGAGGGGATGGCTATATACTGGGAAGGGGCTTGCTATATACTGGGGAGGGGAGGGGGCTGGCTATATCTAGGGAATATGGGGCTGCAGCTATATACTACGGGGCAGGTACAGCTATATACTATGGGGCAAGGTCCAGAAGGCTATACACACTGGGGATGGCTTGACCATGCATTTCCCCCCGCGGCTTATACTCAAGTCAATAGTTTTCCTCATGTTTTTGTGGTAAATTACGGGGCCGCGGCTATACTTGGTCGGTTTATAATCGAGTCTATACGGGACATGGTTTTTAGAGGAAACACTGACTTGATTTGTAATGTTTGTTTTTCTCTGTGATATCTTAGGATCTCAGATTTATAAACCAATTAGAATGGAAATCCGTTTTCCTTCCCGGGCTCTTTTCATTAGTAAGAAACTACTTTAGATTGTGCGCCTTTGGAATTTTTAAGGAGGACATCTTTTACCACAGGTGTTTCGCACATGATGCTCTGTACAGTATGAGCCACATCATTTTATTCCCTTCTGATGAATACTTGACTGTTACTTCATCAACAACTTAAATGTCTCTCATTTTTTTCTCTCTCTGCTGTTTATCTAGAGACGTTGTACCACTCATTACCCCCTATCCAAATGTACTCCTTTAAATGGCTCGGGTCTTCTTCTCCCCTTCTCCATCATCACTTCATTCTAAGTGTTCTAACGCTTATCTACAGAGAAGCATTTTGTGTGTCTTAGTTGTTGACCTTAATCAATTAACTGATCTTCTCGGTGAGATTAATTTCCTCTTTTTTTTGTTCGGCTGCTTGTAACGTTAAACATAATTGAAATTTTTCATTGTGATAATAATTAACTATTAAAGAGATCCCCTTTTAATGAAAGGTCGAGATATTTTTGCAATAGCGCTTCAGGAAAGTTGAAGTAGGCCCAACTTTAAGCGTGACTGAGATAAGAAGAATGTAATCCTGAGTGTCACGAAGGACCTGCATGGCCTTCGCTCTGTGTTTTGTGTTAAATCTATAGTTACAATTATTGCTTAGTGCAAATAAAGTCTTGTGGGAACCGCAATAAAGTGGTGGTTTAGTCAGGTTCAATGGAAGGAGTCTAGATCTTTGTAACGTTGGGAAAAGTTATGCTCGTTTTGTAATATACTTAGAATTACTCACAGAAAATTAAATCCCTTTTAGTTTTGCGTGCTCAAAAAAAAAAAAGAATCTACATACTGTACATAATATCAATACATCCCATGGTAACAGACTACAAATAGTCATGGTATTCCACACACACCTAGTCTCGTTGCCTATCTTCTCTATTGGCTTGTTATGTCGGTTGTCATTGATTTGTGAGGCCAATCCTAACAAATTTTTGCTGATACTCGCCAAGCACATCTAGAAATGTAATATTTCCACTCTTGCAACCTTTAAGCAAATTTATACAATGTTGTATGTCTCTTGAAGAATGTGTGCACATTACAAAGTAACGCCACGAAATAGATCAACATTCAAGATTGACTTGCCTAGTGTGACTTGTGATGTTGACAACAACCCTTGATGTCCAACCTGTTCCAAACAAACTGAATGGTTTCATAATTGCATGGCAGCATTTTGTAATTGCGACATTTGATGACCTTTAACAAGACCAATTCATTTTCAGTCAAGATCAGCAGCGAAACCTTCATAAGAAACTCAATTACTGGTTCTGGCTGCAAGGGTCTGTCAGCTTCTGGGGGCAGTGTCGAAGAACCCTTCATATAACTGCTCCGCCCCCTTACGCATTTGCCGGTTGTACTAGTCCTTTTGATTCTTATGATTATAATTTCCCTATTCTGCTATAGCTTTAATATATGCCATTGCTTGGGTTTTTACAACTCTTACCTAATGATTCGGTACTGCGTGCTTGGAGGCTAGGGTTTCGGGGAGGACAGTAGTAGGGCGGGGTGGGGAGAGGACCTAGATCGCTTGTCTGAAGGTCGGAGGTCGCCGCTATCTTGGTTGTTTTACTCCGTTATCCTGACTTTGCTTGTACTGTCCCGTCTCTCCTATCTCTGTTCGGTTGTCTTCTGTTCTGAGTGATCGCTTACTCCGATTAAATAGACTCTATTCCGGTGGTCCCTCGGTTAGCATGCAAGAGCAAGTAGGCAGGGACAGGGGTTGTCGTCTAGTTCGGGCCTGCACTCTTTTTCTGTCCTTGACACACTCCTCGAAAGTTGCAAGAATCCCAAAAAATTAGGACTACTTCCGCCTCACCTCTATACCTGAATCTGTAAATTCGATAAGACAAATATCCTTTTTCCTGTTAATAGTAGGAACTATGATAATCACAATTAGGGGACTTTATTAAATATATAATATAAACTCAATTTTTGGAGTTCCTCATTTGAAATGTTATTTACAATCCAATAATAATCACTAATCACTGCAAACGTGTAGGTGAAGAAGAGTTCTTCACGATGTTATCTATCCTTCGTTGACTTTCCAGGCCACTTCTTCTGTCTCCAGAATGTGGGTAGAAGATGGCTTGTTATCTGTTCCCATAATGGATTTGTTCCTTCTGATAGGAATGTCAGAAATTGTAATGTGAAGAAATGTCTAAAAAAGGGGTTCCAAAAAATATGACATAATTGTTTCCGTTGCTCCTTAACGTTTCTCTATTTCCATCCACCTTGTCGCGCCGTTCAGAGCTATTGCTTAGATGTATCTTTTCTTCATTTTGCTGAAAAATCTTGACAGCCGCCAAGTTTAGTTATATTATCATCTTTTCCGCTAGGTTCCGTTCCATGGGAGCCGGTTACATCGAGCTTATTGCCACTTAGGTCTGTATGTTTACAATTTTAGAACTTATATGACCTTTATTTTAGCATCATGAGTATAATGAGACAATCTTTTCTTTTTCGCTACAACTTAATTTGAATATGTTTCTTCTCTAATTTATTGCCATATGTACTGCAGGTGGAGAGGCTTTCTGCTATGTCTTACATTGTTTTACAAAGTCTCCTCAAAGCTCCATGTCCCGCCAGTGACTGATAAATATAATTGTTGTCGGGAGAAATATATTCTAGGACAAAATGTTTTGTTCATTACAGGCTAAATTAAAATATTGCTGGGAAAAATCGTAGAGGTCGTTACTTCATTGCACAGCATTTGAGTAAATCATTATACCTACTATTGCTAGTTTATAGAAGTGACCGGGGCCCACGTTTGGGGGGGTTTCAAGGATGATGCCTCGTCACTCATCTATAGAAGAGTGGTGACTCTCTGACTCTTTAACTTTAGGATTAAGACAAAAAAACTTTCACATCTACTCAAACTTTAAAAAGATGTGAGGCCATTTTAAAAAACATTCATCTTGCTGAACAAATCTGGACTTGAGGGACACTTGTTTTAGATATATAATTTATATATGCGGTTATTTGCCAAATAACATTCTTTTTTTACGGAAAGGTCGGAGTCTGGGTGTATTCAATAAAACAACATTGTAATGCATTTTTCTCTAAGTTGTGGGTTGTGGGGGCAGAGAAGTGCTGCTTATCGGCCAGTAGGCAGAGTGTAATAGAAAGACAATTGGGCACTGCATCAAACTTTTGGCTTGCCTTTTTCTTTACTTTTTGAGACTTTTCATGGTGTATTGTTTATTTTGGCGACTTTTTTGTTTGCAACTCTGTTGGCTAGTTTGCCATTGTCTAGTTTTTCTGCGTGGTTCCCTTAGTACCGCCTGAATCCAGATGTGCTAGAGTAGCAGATTTTGGCTGACCAGGCTATAAATGGCTTGGAACTGATGGCTGCCTTTGGAGAATTTTGCTTTTAAAAAGTTGATAATTCACAAAAGAACCGATACAACATTATCAAAAATAACCACTACGATGCATTCTACAGCAGAAAAGCAAAGTACCAAAAACAGACGGACAAAGCCGGACCTTTTGATAATGTGCCCCACTGTATACTTTAGTATACGCTGTTGGTAAGCCGGGATGAAACAGACCCAAACTTTAAGTTTTGGAGGCGTCGCTGTGCAACCCAGATATTATTGCCTGAATTGGCTGTTCATCTGGCCAATCCAGCAACATGACGGGGTCCTGCGTTATCACGCAACTGGGAGTGAAAGTTTAGGTTTGCTCATCTCTACTTGAAAGCTGAAGGCTTATGTGTAGAACGCTATTTTCTTAATTAAAAAATCCTCTATAGAAGCTTACTTGCCTCTTACTGTAACTGCTTTGCCCCTAACTGTATAACAAAAATGCAAGCATTATATGGCAAACCCGGCCTCTCAGACAAAGAACGTTGTGAGGACTATTGACATGTTTTAGAGAAAGAATAGGGATCAAAAATATCATTGCTCACAAAGCCGAACAGAAACGTCATCATAAAACCCGTGAGGGATTTGTAGCAGCCTTTGTACGATCATTTTTTTATAATACTGTTGGATGTCCCCCCTATATCTAGGGTGTACTGTATATACTCGAAGTATCAGCCGAGGCCCTTAATTTTTACCACAAAAACTTGTGAAAACCTATTGACTTGAGTATAAGCCGAGGGTGGGAAATGCATTGGTCACAAGCCTCCGCAGTATATATCCTGCCGGACCCTGCTCATTGTATAAATCCCAAGCCCCGCCCCCCAGTATATATACTGCCAGCCCATATCCCCCAGTATATTAGAAAGGCCGGGGAAGACGGAAAGGTGAGTTTTTTATATTTTTTTACTCGAGTTAAGCCGAGTTTGGGTTTTCAGCACATTTTTTTGTGTCTGAAAAACTAGGCTTATACACTAGTATGTATATCTGTTCTAGGCAAGTTTGGTACAAAAATGTTCTCTAGTGCCCAACATTCACCTTTTTATGTGTTGTCCTTAATGAATAGTGTTCTGCGTTTTGTTTACTTTTTCAAGTCGTCTTAACTGTAAAAAGAATACCTGAGATACAGAAAACTTCCCTGAACAAACGTTCCAAGATGTCTCCCCATTTTGCAATCCATTGTTGCAGCATTTCCTTGTGTTTAGTGACCACTTTCATTGAAATGTCAATATTTTACCAAATCTAATGTCCTCTGTTTCGTTCAGCCTTGAACATTCTTTCTGCTATTCTCAGAACCAGTCAGTCACATTTACACATTCTCGGGCTATTTTAGTAGTCAAGGTTTAAAATGACTAGAGCCCAGACTGAGGTGTACTGGCATCATTATTTCTCTTATTCCTGGTTTCGTCTTATTAGGTCTCAGCAGTAGAGGCAGAGATTCTGGATGGATGAGGTAAGTGCTTAGAGAGAAAATCGACTAACAGACGGTTAATGTCAAGGAACTAATCTGCTTCTTCTCTGTATTCCTTATCAATTTTTGCTCTCTGCCATTGTACAACTCAAACTTTAATTAAAGGGGTTTTCCACCAAACAAGTTAGGCCTATCCACAGGCCGCTCAGGCAAATTAATCTCCCTCACACACAAAAACTAATATGCAAAAATTCTTGGTTTCTTGTTAAAAACCCATGTCCGGTATAAAGATAAAATATCCAATAACGTAATAAATCGGATAACTATTACCGTTTCATGATGTTCTAGGAGCCACGTGGTAAAGGCCTGAACCGCGTAGGTACCAAGAGTTTTTGCCATAATTTTTTGGTGCTGGAGGAGTAAATCTCTTCCCTTGGATCAAATTCACAACGCTTGGCCCAATGCGGTTTTCCTCCCCCACTCCTCCACCTGCACCGGTGTGAAGGACTCTCAGGTGGTTTTCATGCATCATAAGGTAAGTGACCATATTTGTATTGTTTTCTGGGGAATACAATCAATTTTTGTTTTGCACTAATGGTGAGTTATCACTCCAAAAAGATCTCTCTTTTAACTCCGTAGACCCAACTCATCTTTGTTAGCGACAAGGTGGTCTGACGAGTTAACCTTTGAACCCCTATCGGACCCCCTGTTCTTTTTCTGGTGATCTGTGGGGGTCTCATCAGGAGACCCCCACCGATCACAAGTTAGCCCTGATCCCGGCCCAACGCTCATCAATCTCAATAAAGCTCCGCAGGACCCACTCAATCTTTTAGTAGCGACAAGTTGGTCTGACAGAGGTACCTCGGACCCCATTTGGACCCGCTGTTCTTGGGATTTGTGGGGGTCCCATCACGGAGACACCATCGATCAGCAAGGTTAGGCCCTATCCTGTGGCACAGCATGACACGTGCTCCAAAAAAAGGGTGGCATTCCCTTCTGCCGGAGCAGTGCAGGGGGTCCAGATTCATGAAGACTGTGGTTGACACATTCATGAATCTTTTTTGTCAAAACACTGCACCCTCTACACTATTTTAATAATATGGGCCTGTGTCCCGCTGTCTACAATGAAAGAGACGTGAGAGTGAGGGGGAGGAGCAGATGAGTCTTACTGTGGCTTCTTTCTCTATCTCCTCCTATTTGGCAGAGCTCAGAGATGGAGAGAAAGAAATACTGATGGTTCGGGCACCCAGTATAAAAAGTAAGTAGCAAGCTGCTGAATCACATTAGGGATAACAGGGGTTTTTTCCTACAAAGGCAATAAAGGTGGGCACGAGGGCTACTTATGTACAGCACATATCCTTAAGGAGCGCCAACTTACTGACAAACTCTGAAAAGAGAAGATCTTTTTGGATTGATAAAGTTAACTCACCATTAGTGCAAACACAATTGAATTTATTCCACAGAAAACATACAAATATGCTCAGCTCACCTTATGATTGCTTGAAACCACCCTAGAATCTCACACCGGTGCAGGTGAGAGTGGGGGAGAAAACCGCATTGGCCATGTGTGATATGATCCCAAGGGAAGAGAATTTTACTCCTCCAGCACCCAAAACATTATGGTAAAAAAACCTCTTGGACCTACGCTTCAGGGCCTTTACACGTGCTCCTAGTCATGACACGCTAGGTTATCGCTTTATTTAGTTATTGGATTTTATCTTTGTACCGGCAGGGGTTAAACAAACCAAGATTTTTTGGCATATTTTTTTGTGGTGCGGAGGACGAATTTTTCTGCCTTGATTATTAAATGAGGGAAAATGGGGATGGAGAATTGTCTGATGCTGATTAAGTACATTTCATTTCATAATGAAAACTGAGCTGCTGCTCTTTTCTCCTAAGTAGCAACCCCATAGTATAGATAGTGAAAACCTAGGGTAGTTGTCACCTTGAAGAGACTGCATATTTACCCGTCACAGTGGAAGTCTACCTTGTCTGCTGTCCACTTTTTCTGTGGAAATTCTATGAATTTTCCACATAGATATTGAGCTCTTTCAGGAGAATGGACTAACATTGCTTTCATTTGTAGTATATTAAAAAGAGCACTTAAGGGATATTTCTAGACTAAGCAATGATGACATTCTCCTTTTGCATTTTTGGTATGAATAGAATAAGATGTCTACAGTAACACCCCCTTTCTCTATTCTATTAGCAGTTTTTTTACAAGCGCAGGGAGTACAATAATGTGATTATGTATCCCAGCCCGAGCTGTCATTTCCTCAGGTTGGGCTACTTGGCTGTACGTGACGGTGTAGTGGGTAGCTTTACTCCGTGAATTTGATGGCAGCGTCTCGTGAAGCAAGATAAAATAAAGCTTCTCAAGTTTATGTCTCAGGTGACCGGGTTTTACTTTAATGAGATCACGACGGCAGCCACAGAGGAGAGAAACGACGCATAGGAATATTATTGATATCTTTTTTTATGTAGAAGCCCACATCTTCCACAGCTCATTAAAATGGTGGTAACCAGACTTTATCTTGAAGTTTCTTCTAATATGGTTGTATTCTGATGTTCGATTAGGCACCCCTTTGTTTTCAGCAGCTTTGTCAATTTGCCGAAAGTCCCAACACCACCCTACGAAGTGTAAATGTAGTTACAAAAGCAGGAACTGAATTGGGTTTGGGGCCAAGAGAATTTCGGAACTACAGCATGACTGGTCCCATAATATCATTGCTGCTAGAATAGAGGCTGTACGTCTCTGATATATGTTCCCATACTCTGAGGATTCTTGTCTTGTCCTCTGTTGTAGAATGTCGCTGTCTTGGATCACTTCAAGAGGAATCAGATGTTGGCAAAATATAAAGTTTTTCTTCATTTACCACTTGTTAGGATTCTGTGGGTAGCAAACAAATAATTATTAATTTAACAATATAAAAAATATGAATGAAAGAAAGAAATTTTTCATTTCTAAGTAGTTTTCACTAGAGATGAGCGACTTGGACCTATTGCGGATTGGCGGCCAAACCGCAATTGACGCCCGTGGACAAGTAGCCATATGTCCTGGCTTGCTCGTTAATTGAATCTGTATCACTTTAGGCTCATTAGCAAATTGGTAAAGTTGTGTTATGGAAGGAATTAAGTGCCTCACAGTGCCTGGATCTATGAGTAATGTGTACCTTGGTTTATCATGCTTTAATTTTGATTTCCTTTAAAGGAAACTACCACTTGGAAATAGTCGGGTTTTATGACCCACACTAACCCTGCACATAAGTGGAGCTTGAAGCTTGATGCAGGCAATATTTTGGTTTAAAAACATATTTCCACCTTTCGTTATACTATAGATCTTATCTTTGCTATAACCCACTGGCACTTTCTTGTACTCACAGACTTGGGCATTAGCACATACTAGGTGAGGCACGCCGAGTGCTGTCCCTGCATCCCCCCACCCTCCCGTCCTTCCTCGCTCCTGAGAGCCGTGACGTCAACCCCGAGCCCTCAGGAGCTTAGGGCAATGCACATACGTATTAGTCTGGATTGTAAGCTCCTGCGACATGTCCTAATCTTTTCATGGGTACGGACGGTACAGTGCCGGCACTGTGTGGCCGTATATCTAACCCCCATAACGTTTCGTTAGGCATGTAGACATGGTCAAGACAATCTCCTGCAGTTCAAACCGATCATCAGTATGGGGAAGAAAGGTGATTTGAGTGCCTTTGAACGTGGCATGGTTGTTGGTGCCAGAAGGGCTGGTCTGAGTATTTCAGAAACTGCTGATCTACTGGGATTTTCTCGCACAACCATCAGAGGTCAGAGGAGAATGGGCAGACTGGTTTGAGCTGATAGAAAGGCAACAGTGACTCAAATCGCCACCCATTACAACCAAGGTAGGCAGAAGAGCATCTCTGAACGCACAGTACGTCCAACTTTGAGGCAGATGGGCTACAGCAGCAGAAGACCACACCAGGTGCCACTCCTTTCAGCTAAGAACAGGAAACTGAGGCTACAATTTGCACAAGCTCATCGAAATTGGACAGTAGAAGATTGGAAAACGTTGCCTGGTCTGATGAGTCTCGATTTCTGCTGCGACATTCGGATGGTAGGGTCAGAATTTGGCATCAACAACATGAAAGCATGGATCCATCCTGCCTTGTAGCAACGGTTCGGGCTGGTGGTGGTGGTGTCATGGTGTGGGGAATATTTTCTTGGCACTCTTTGGGCCCCTTGGTACCAATTGAGCATCGTTGCAATGCCACAGCCTACCTGAGTATTGTTGCTGACCATGTCCATCCCTTTATGAGCACAATGTACCCTGTAACATCTGATGGCTACTTTCAGCAGGATAATGCGCCATGTCATAAAGCTGGAATCATCTCAGACTGGTTTCTTGAACATGACAATGAGGTCACTGTACTCAAATGGCCTCCGCAGTCACCAGATCTCAATCCAATAGAGCATCTTTGGGATGTGGTGGAACGGGAGATTCGCATCATGGATGTGCAGCCAACAAATCTGCGGCAACTGTGTGATGCCATCATGTCAATATGGACCAAAATCTCTGAGGAATGCTTACAGGACCTTGTTGTATCTATGCCACGAAGAATTGAGGCAGTTCTAAAGGCAAAAGGGGGTCCAACCCGTTACTAGCATGGTGTACCTAATAAAGTGGCCGGTGAGTGTATATTGTGCCCTTTAATTTTTTCTTTTATTTATATAGCACACACAGATTACGCAGCGCTGCACAGAGTTACCAAAAAGGTCCCTGTCCCCATGGGGCTCACAATCTAATCAACCTACCAGTATGTTTTGGAGTGTAGGAGGAAACCCACACAAACATGGCCCTTTCTAGGTGCCACCATTCAGAAGATATAGCCATTTTAAAGTTGGCCACTGTCATGAAATCTATACACGTACTTGGGACATGTGGCAAGTCATGAATTGGTTAAAGTGTTATTTTTATTTAAAAATATTAAAATTGATTTTGCGAGAGTTTTATAGTCCCCATTTGAATGAAGGCTGTACCATTAAAAGCCTTCAAATGATGTTATAGATATTCCATATTGGAACATATTAGTCCTCGTCAGACCTTCTCAGGCAATTATCGAATTTATTGTAGGAGTTAGATTTGAAGTCACTGTAAGTCACCCTCTTACATCTTCACCTAATTTATTGATGAAGTTTGGATTGCTTTGATGCTGTCTGGTTCCAGAATTAATGAGGGTAAATGGCCTTCTAGCGAAAGGTTTGAAGCTACTAAAGATGAATTTTAATTTATACCGGAGCGATACAAAGGTATAGTTCCTATGAGTTTTCAAGAAAAGTTCTGACTTATGTATATGTATAAGTATTCCTCCCCTTTTACCAAAGACCTGAGAAGATGACCTGCTCACTAGTCATCTCAGCGTGAAGCCCTTCCCTCTGGCAAGCAATTATCTCTAAATACCCCACTTGGGATGAGTTGCACCCGCTTTAGATTCACTTTTTCATTTTTTTGTCTTCGCGCTGTAACCTGTATCTTGTCAGCATTTCTGCTTAGAACATCCAGTGACTTTCTATAATTTTGCTTTTAGTTTTCTGAAAGCAGTTGTCAGAAAAATCATGCGTCTTCTTTGCAGAAAATTCAAAGCGTATAATTAGTTGCTCAAATTAAATTGTCCAATATTCCCCGTTTAGAACAATTCCGTGTCTGAACGAGAGCCGTAGAAAACAGCCAGGTTTACATACAGCGTAGATGTTACAATGTTCCACAAGTGTCTTCCATTTATACAATATGCAATTATGTATTACCAGATATACTCAAGTATAAGCCGACTGCAGTATAAGCTGAGGTACCTAATTTTAACACAAAAAAGGGCAAAAACCTATTGACTCATGTATAAGCCTAGGGTGGGAAATGCATTGGTCACAGCCTCCAGCCAGTATAAAGATGACCAGCTCCTCCCCCCAGTATATAGCCTGCCAGCCCCTGCTCCCCCCAGTATATAGCCTGCCAGCCCCTGGCCCCCCCAAGTATATAGCCTGCCAGCCCCTGCCCCCCAGTATATAGCCTCCAGCCCTTGCCCCCCCAGTATATAGCCTGCCAGCCCCTGCCCCCCAGTATATGGCCTGCCAGCCCCTGTATTATATAGCCAGTCCCTGCCCCCCCAGTATATAGCATGCCAGTCCCCATAGTATATAGCCTGCCAGACCCCCCAGTATATAGCCACCCCCTGCCCCCTAGTATATAGCATGCCAGTCCCCATAGTATATAACCTGCCAACCTCCTCAGTATATAGCCTGCCAGCCCCACCTAGCATATAACCAGCCCATCCCCCCAGTATATAGCCTGCAAGCCCCACCCAGCATATAGCCAGCCCATCCCCTCCAGTATATAGCCAGCCCTTGCCCTCCAAAATATAGGTGACTAGCCCCTGCCCTGAGTATGCCAAGCCTTTAATTTAAAAAAATTAACACTGTACTCACCTTTCCGATGCCCCCTGCAGGTCCTCTTCTTGCTTCAGATGCTCCGGTCCCACTTCGGCTCCTTTTTGTGTCTTTGCACTCGTCCAGCACATACAATGACGTCAGGCACTTGCCAACGTCATTGTGTTTGAGTCTCTAGCATCACAAGAGTACCTGAAGAGGAGCGGAAGGCCCCGAAGAGGCACCGGAGCATCGGACGCAAGGGCCTGCAGGGGGCGTCGGAAAGGTACAGTGTTAATTTTTTTTTATTGACTGGAGTATAAGCCGAGCATATACGGTACTTCCTGAGTTATTGGGATTTCCAATGGGTTCCAATCATTTTTATTGTTCTGAAAGTAATGCCAAATGATTTGATAAACCTTGTAATATAAACCATACTGTATTTCTTCAAGGTTCTCAAGTTGTCTAAGAAATATCAGGAATTTCGAGAAGAAGGTCATAGGAGTTGTAGTGTGGTTTGAGTCTGATAAAGTTAGTGTGTAAAAGTAGGAAGCTCTGGGGGTAAAGGTATCTTCTAGAGATGAATACAACAAAAGTTCACAGCTGTGTGCATTTTGCGGGCCACAAGCAATGTGCCACTTGCTTCTAGCATTGGTGGGGGAATGTCACTCACCTCGCCGATGTCCATAGTTAGTGACTGCCCCTGCCATGGGAATAGGGTCTGTCCTATCTTTTGAGACGTTGACAGCTTTCATGTCACAGTAATGCACAGTGCATGCGCCACACCGTGAATGGTGTGCCCAATAGAAGGCAATGGAGCTGTTAATGTGCGCATGAGACCTAAGATGGGGACAATTGATAGGCCAAAACAGGTAACAAATACCCACCGATATTCAGATTTTTTTTTTTACATAATAGCAGACAAATCTAGCCTAAACCTGTATATGCCTTGGTCAACACAGTGGCTCCGTTTGTAACGCCGTTGCCTTACAACACTCTGATCTTGGATTGTAATCTAACAGAGGGCAACGGCTGAATGGAGTTTGTATTTTCCCTTTTTTTTGGCACAATTTCTTCATTTACTCGAGTTTATTCCCACACTCTAAAGACATACTAATAGGTTGACACGGAATTCAGATTATGTGCTCCAATAAGAGTCTGGGCCTGTCCATTTATAGCAGTGCAAAATATGTGGGCGCTCAATAAATGAATAAAAGAAATGGTCAGAACCTGAAGAGTTGGTCTCTGCCTACAGGCCAAGATGTAAATCTAATTCCATCAAAGATGTACAGTATTGATCTTCACAGAAGCCGTCCTTGCAGACAATGACCTTCTTATAATAGCATATACATCACATACACATCTGATCAAATTTTGTGGGAGATGTGTTTTTCCAGTTCATTGTGTAATTTCAATGTGCACTCTTTTAAATAAAATGATAGGTATCATCCAAATAAGGATTCAATAAAACACTCAAACATAAGTCATAAAAACAACATAATTATTCTGCATCTTTGGTTGTAGAAATATTAATTGTAATTTTACTACTTATGGATTAATGATGTAAAATGTTAATGGTGCACAGGACCCTTCACAAACTCATAGCATCCTTGATATAAGTGCCACATTGCAATCTACAATTCTCACCATTCCCAAGTAGTACGTATATAATGCAGTGAGCGGACAACTAGAATGGACTGGAAGGAAAACCAATGACTGCGATCCCTAAAGCTAAATTCCCTTCCCAGCAGTCCCTACCTAATCGTCCACTCCACCCCTAAACGGTCAGAGACAACTGATCGAAGAAAGACTGTACAATACAAAACGTAGCAATACAATACAAACCTAGAAGTTGTGGACAGATACAGGTCAGAACCCAGAGGACAATGCAGTACAGAATTGATTAGCAAAATGTATGTTCAGAAAACCGGGTCAAGAAATAAAGAAGTCAAGATGAACGCCAACTAGCTCCAAATAAGACTTATAGCAAGCACAGGTTAGTTGGCAGGCAAACCAGCTCCCTGACATCCAGACAAAGCAGACCAGCAGAGGAGAAGTGTGAGTGTAGGAGGAATCTCTCCATCTCAGCTAACTTAACCGTTAACAGCCCAGAGCAAAATCGACAGGAGACAGAGGGGTGTGGTAGAATTCATTTAAGTTGTCCAGCAATTAAATAAAGGAGTGTTCAGACTAGTAAGGACAGAATGTAAGCGAAGAACAAAATCACACTCCTCAGTACATCATCAACTGTATTTTACAGACAGAGGATGGTGGCTGATGCTAGAAGAGGCATAGATGTTAGAGTCCATTTGATTTCAGCACCACATATGCTAATTGGGCTCTCTACTGTCAGATGGGCAGTCCTGGGAGGAATCACATGGCTTGTCACCACTCATCTGACTGTACATGGCTAATTAAATTGGTTTTCTGACCCTATACTATTAAGATACCCAATGAAGAGGTCATTTGGTATCACCCCCCCCCCCCCCCAATGATCTGTAGTGTCTTTAACAATGCTTATTATTTTGGAATTAAACATTTTTTCATATCTTTTTTGATTGACTGGAAACTTTTGTAGCATTACATGCATAATACATGTGTATTTATGTTCTTTGTAACCAACATCTATTTGAGCTGTATGCCAGCTATAACTAGTACTTTGTGGTAATACGCAGCTCCATCTATAATGGGTAAAATCCATACCCTGTGCAGTATAGATGTTTAAACTCTGAACTGTCACATTAATGCTCACCCAAGGGAAGAAAACCTGTTCTTGATTATTTCTCTCATCTGTCATCCACACGCACAAGGGAATTCACTGCTTGCACCTGATTCATCAGGTATTGTACAGGATTGACAGAAAAGAAATCCGTGTATGGCCGGTCATCAATTCACCATTGCATCTGAACTGTTGCAAAATATTGACCCTTTAAACGACTCTTACTTAATTTACAGACCTGTGTTTTGCACACAACGCACAATAAAAGTTTCATGGGTGATCTGTGCTCCCATATAGAGGATGAGCAGCCAAGAAGGAGGGAGGCCTAATCATTCCGGACTACTTTCTTTTGACTAGATCATCGTGGTCAGGTAGCAGGATGGGGCACATGTCAGACTTGGTTGACTTTGACTCAATATTTTTGCCTGCAATAGAAACAATTTAAATATTTTCTGAAAGATGTTCAATATTTCTTGTTTTTGGGCAGTGGAGGAAGACCATTGGTTCTATACATAATGCTACATGCTCTACATTTTTACACTCATACGCTGTACTCTGTACAGTATATAAACCTGATCTTTAAACTAAATAATAAGCCAAGGGTCTGCTGGTCATTGGTCATAGACGATCATCAAGACCAGAAGTGGTCAACCATCTGTCATTAAAGGGGTATTCCAGGAATAAGTATAATTTTTATTCAAATTCAAATAACCACTTACCAACTAGTGACGTATTAGTCCATGACACGGCGGAGGCGGATGTATGGAGAGGGCTCAGAGACTGAGCCCTCTCCATTTAAGATGGGTGTTTGCTGCATATTGCAGCAAACACCCACTGGTAACACCAGCGATTTGCTGCTCTGCTTTGACGGTGTAAGTAAAAAGCCGGTTGGACATGGGTGCTGCCATATTGGCTTAGATCGTCACTCCCTGTGATGTCATTTGGGAGCGACGATCAATGTACCACTGTAGAATGGCAGTATATGGTAGCATCAATCAGACAAAGTAGGGTTAAATCACCCTTGGGGGTTCTGAAAAATAGTAAAAAATAAATAAATAGAACAAGTAGAAATAAATAAACCCTAAAAATACTAATCACCCCCCTTTCTCTAGAACTGCTATAAAAAGAAACAGTGAAAAATCATAAACATGTTAGGTATCACCACGTCCCAAAATGTCCGATCTTTAAAAATATAATAACAGTTATTTCCGGTGTTTAATTTCAGAACGGAAAATAACGGCCAACAGTCTGAAACTCCACTTTATCGCTATTTTGCAAAATGTTTAGTCTAACCGGTAGTTTCTGTATAAGAACATAAGCAACTGTTGTGTGGCAGTAAGTTAAAATGGGTAAAAACATTCTAAAACCATTTAATGTATTTTCTTAATTTCAGAATGAATTGGCCATGAACGATTTTCGTGATGGAGTGTAGTAAACAGACAGGTCCGCACAACAAATGTTCTGACAGTCGAGTTTTATGATAATTTTTATTACCGTATATACTCTAGTATAAGCCTAGTTTTTCAGCACAAAAAATGTGCTGAAAACCCAAACTCGGCTTATACTCGAGTAAAAAAAAAATATCAAAACTCACTTTTCTGGCTTTCCCCGCTGCTGGCTATATACTGGGGCAGGGGGCTGGCTATATACTGGGGTAGGGGGCTGGCTATATACTGGGGAAGGTGGCTGGCTATATACTGGGGAAGGGGGCTGGCTATATACTGGGGTAGGGGGCTGGCTATATACTAGGGAATATGGGCTGGCAGGCTATATACTGGGGGCAGGTACAGGCTATATACTATGGGGCAAGGTCCAGAAGGCTATACACTGGGGAGGCTGTGACCAATGCATTTCCCACCCTCGGCTTATTCTCGAGTAAATAGGTTTTATCATGTTTTTGTGGTAAAATTAAGGGCCTCGGATTATACTTGGGTCGGTTTATAATCGAGTATATACTGTACATGGTTTTAGAGGACTTGTTTGTATGTTGTTTTTTCTCTGGATGATCTTAGGATCCCAGATTTATAACCAAATTAGATGGAAATCTCTTTCCTCGGAGGCTCTTTTCATTAAGCAGAGAGAACCATTTTATTGTGCGCCTGGGATTTTAGGAGCATCTTTTACCATGGTGTTCAGCACAATGATGCATCTGTACAGTATGAGCCACATCATTTTATTCCCTTCTGATTAAATACTTGACTGTACTTCATCATCAACTTAAATGTCTTCATTTTCTCTGCTGCTTTACTCTAGACGTTGTACACTCATTACCCTAATCCAAATGTACTCTTTAAATTGCTCGGGTCCTTCTTCTCCTCATCACTCATTCTAAAGTGTTCTACGCTATAGGAACAGAGAAGCATTTTGTGTGCTAGTTTTTGACCCTTATCATTAACTGATCTTCTCGTTGAGGATTAATTTCCTCTTTTCGGCTGCTTGTAACGTGTAAACATAATTGAAATTTTCATTGTGATAATAATTACTATGAAGAGAGGATCCTTTTTAATGAAAGGTCGGAGATGTTTTGTAATAGCGCTTCAGGAAAAGTTGACGTTAGGCTACTTTAGCTTGACTGAGATAAGAAGATGTAAGCCTGGAGTGTAACGAAGGACCTGCATGGCCTTGCTCTGTGTTTTTGTGTTAAATCTATAGTTACAATTATTGTCTTTTGTGAAAATAAAGTCATTGTGGGAAACACGCAATAGGGGGTTTAGTCAGGTTCATGGGAAGAGAGCTAGATCTTTGTAACGATGGGAAGTTATGCTCGTTTTGTAATATACTTAGAATTACTCACAGAAAATTAATCCCTTTTAGTTTTGCGTGCTCAAAAAAAAAAAGAATCTACATACTGTACATAATAATACAATGAATACATCCCCATGGTAACAGACTACAAATTAGTCATGGTATTCTATTCTCGTTGCCTTATCTTCTCTATTGGCTTTTATGTCGGTTGACATTGATTTTGTGAGGCCAGCTAACAAATTTTGTCTGATGCTCGCCAAGCACATCTAGAAATGTAATATTTCCACTCTTGCAACATTTACGCACAATTTATGAAAATGTTGCACGTCTCTTGAAGAATGTGGTGCACAGTACAAAGTAACCCACGAAATAGATCAACATTCAAGACTTCACTTGCCTAGTGTGACTTGTTGATGTTGTAGGAGAACTCCACAAAATTGTGTCAACCTGTTACATGTGAATGTTTTCAGAAATTGCATTTGCAGCAGTTTGTATTGCGACATTTGATGACCATTTACAAGACAAATTCATTTTCAGTCAAGTATCAGGCAGCGACCTTTCAGAACTCAATTAATGGGTTCTGACTGCTGGGGCAGTGTCGAAGAACCCTTCATATAACTGCTCCGCCCCCTTACGCAGTTGCCGGTTGTACTAGTCTTTTGATTCTTATGATTATAATTTCTCTATTCTGCTATAGCTTTATATATGCCATTGCTTTGGTTTTTACAACTCTTACCTAATGATTCGGTACTTCGCCGCTATCTTGGTTTTTTACTCCGTTATCCTGACTTTGCTTGTATCTGTCACTCTCTCTCTATCTCTGTTCGGTTGTCTTCTGTTCTGAGCGCTTACTCAGAGTAGAGACTATATTCCGGTTGTCCTCTCTGGGTTAGCATAGCAAGAGCAAGTAGGCAGGGACAGGGGTTGCGTCTAGTTCAGGGCCTGCAACTCTTTTTCTGCCTTGACACTACTCCTCAGAAAGTTGCACAGAATCCCAAAAAATTAGGAACTACTTCAACTCTATACACTGAATTCTGTAAAATTCGATAAGACAAATATCCTTTTTCCTATTTATAGTAGGAACTATGATAAATCACAATTAGGATTTTTAATGTATATAATAATAAACCTCAATTTATTTGCAGTTCTCATTTTGCAATGTTATTTACAATCCAATAAAAATCACTGCACACGTGTAGGTGGAAGAAGAAGTTCTCCATCGATGTTATCTATCCTTCGTTGACTTTCCAGCACTTTCTTCTGTCTCCAGATGTGTAGAAGATGTCTTGTTATCTGTTCCCATGAATGGATTTGTTCCTTCGTAGATAGGGAATGTCAGAATTGTAATGTGAAGAAATGTCTAAAAAAGGGTTCCAAAACAATATGAGCATAATTGTTCCGTGGCTCATTACGTTTCTCTATTTCCAACTTGTCTTCTGCCGTTCAGAGCTATTGCTGGAGATGTATCTTTATTCATTTTGCTGAAAAATCTTGACAGCCCCAAAGTTTAATTATAATTATCAGCTTTTCCGCTAGGTTCCGTATCCATGGAGCCTTTTACCATCGGAGATTATTGCCACTTATGGTCTGTATGTTACAATTTATAACTTTATATGACCTTTTATTTTAGCAATCATTAGTATAATGAGACAATCTTTTCTTTTTCGCTACACTTAATTTGATATGTTTCTCTAATTTATTGCCATATGTACTGCAGGTGGAGAAAGGCTTTCTGCTAATGTCTTACATTGTTACAAAGTCTCTCAAAGCTCCATGTCCCGCCAGTGAATGATAAATATAATTGTGTCGGGAGAAATATATTCTAGGACAAAAATGGTCATTACAGGCTAAATAAAATAATTGCTGGGAAATCGTAGATGCGTTATATTCATTGCTAAGCATTTGAGTAAATCATTATACCTACTATTGCTAGTTTATAGAATATTGACCAGTGCCCAAGTGTAAGAATGATGCCTCGTCACTCCTCTAGAGAAGATTGGTGACTCTCTGACTCTTTAATCTTTAAGGATTAAGATAAAAAAAACTTTCACATCTACTCAAAACTTTAAGAAGATGTGAAGCCATTTTAAAACATTCATCTTGCCGAAAAAATATGGACACTTGTTTTAGTATATATTTATATATGCGGTTATTTGCCAAGAATACATGTCTTTACGGAAAGGTCCGGAGTCATGGGTGTATATCAATAACAAACCATTGTAATGCATTTTTCTCTAAGTTGTGGGTTGTGGGGCAGAGAAGTGACTGCTATATCGGCCAGTAGGCAGAGTGTAATAGAAAGACAATTGGGCACATGCATCAAACTTTTGGCTTGCCTTTTTCTTTAATTTTTGAGACTTTTCATGGTGTATGTGTTTATTTGCGACTTTTTTTGCAACTCTGTTGGCTAGTTTGCCATTGTCTAGTTTTCTGCAGTGTTCCCTGAGGTACCGCCTGAATCCAGATGTGCAAGAGTAGCAGATTTTGGCTGACCAGGCGTAGAAATTGGCTTGGAACTGATGGCGGCCTTTGGAGAATTTTGTTTTAAAAAGTTGATAATTCACAAAAGAACCGATACCAACATGTATCAAAAAATAAAACCACTAAGATGCATCTGACAGCAGAAAAGCAAAGTACCAAAAAACAGACGGACAAAGCCGGACTTATGATAAATGTGCCCCAATGTATCCTTTAGTATACGCTGTTGGTAAGCCGGGATGAACAGACCCAAACTTTAAGTTTTGGAGGCGTCCTGTGCAACCCAGATATATTGCCGAATTGGCTGTTCAGCTGCCAATCCAGCAACATGACGGGGTCCTGCGGTATGCACGCAAACTGGGAGTGAAAGTTTAGGTTTGCTCATCTCTACTGGAAAGCTGAAGGCTTATGTGTAGAACATAAAGTTCTTTGATAAAAAATCCTCTATAGAAGCTTACTTGCCTCTTTACTGTAACTGCTGTGCCCCTACTGTATAACAAAAGATGCAGCATTATATGGCAAACCCGGGCTCTCAGACAAAGAACGTTGTGAGGACTATTGACATTGTTTTAAGAAAAGGAATAGGGATCAAAAATATCAGTGCTCACAAAGCAGAACAGACGTATACATAAACCCAGTGAGGGATTTGGAGCAGAGCTTGTACGATCATTTTTAATACTGTTGATGTCCCTCCCTATATACTATGTGTACTGTATATACTCGAGTATAAGCCGAGGCCCTTAATTTTACCACAAAAACTTGTGAAAACCTATTGACTTGAGTATAAGCCGAGGGTGGGAAATGCATTGGTCACAGCCTCCGCAGTATATATCCTGCCGGACCCTGCTCCATTGTATAAAACCAAGCACCTGCCCCCCAGTATATATACTGCCAGCCCATATCCCCCAGTATATAGAAAGCAGCGGGGGAAGCCGGAAAGGTGAGTTTTGATATATTTTTTTTACTCGAGTATAAGCCGAGTTTGGGTTTTCAGCACATTTTTTTGTGCTGAAAAACTAGGCTTATACACGAGTATATACGGTAATTAGGCATGTAGACATGGTCAAGACAATCTCCTGCAGTTCAAACCGAGCATCAGTATGGGGAAGAAAGGTGATTTGAGTGCCTTTGAACGTGGCATGGTTGTTGGTGCCAGAAGGGCTGGTCTGAGTATTTCAGAAACTGCTGATCTACTGGGATTTTCACGCACAACCATCTCTAGGGTTTACAGAGAATGGTCCGAAAAAGAAAAAACATCCAGTGAGCGGCAGTTCTGTGGGCGGAAATGCCTTGTTGATGCCAGAGGTCAGAGGAGAATGGGCAGACTGGTTCGAGCTGATAGAAAGGCAACAGTGACTCAAATCGCCACCCGTTACAACCAAGGTAGGCAGAAGAGCATCTCTGAACGCACAGTACGTCGAACTTTGAGGCAGATGGGCTACAGCAGCAGAAGACCACACCGGGTGCCACTCCTTTCAGCTAAGAACAGGAAACTGAGGCTACAATTTGCACAAGCTCATCGAAATTGGACAGTAGAAGATTGGAAAAACGTTGCCTGGTCTGATGAGTCTCGATTTCTGCTGCGACATTCGGATGGTAGGGTCAGAATTTGGCGTCAACAACATGAAAGCATGGATCCATCCTGCCTTGTATCAACGGTTCAGGCTGGTGGTGGTGGTGTCATGGTGTGGGGAATATTTTCTTGGCACTCTTTGGGCCCCTTGGTACCAATTGAGCATCGTTGCAACGCCACAGCCTACCTGAGTATTGTTGCTGACCATGTCCATCCCTTTATGAGCACAATGTACCCTGTAACATCTGATGACTACTTTCAGCAGGATAATGCGCCATGTCATAAAGCTGGAATCATCTCAGACTGGTTTCTTGAACATGACAATGAGGTCACTGGACTCAAATGGCCTCCACAGTCACCAGATCTCAATCCAATAGAGCATCTTTGGGATGTGGTGGAACGGGAGATTCGCATCATGGATGTGCAGCCGACAAATCTGCGGCAACTGTGTGATGCCATCATGTCAATATGGACCAAAATCTCTGAGGAGCTTCCAGCACCTTGTTGAATCTATGCCACGAAAAATTGAGGCAGTTCTGAAGGCAAAAGGGGGTCCAACCCGTTACTAGCAAGGTGTACCTAATAAAGTGGCCGGTGAGTGTATATTCCCCATTGGTAATGGTAGCTTTGCATTCCCTCTGGTTGGTACCATCAGGGTTGAATCCCTGCACAGATATTGTCCAGTCATTGCTGCCAGTCTTAGGTTGGTTATAGAGACACCCCTTGCAGTAATGGGAAAGACAACACCTAGTTGTAACTTTATTCATACATTCTAGGTAAAATACTAAAGGAATGGCACACAGAAGATACAATGCAGTTATTTGCCAAGAATACATGAAGTGACCAAGAAGTGACTGCTATATCTGCCAGTAGGCAGAGTGTAATAGAAAGACAATTGGGCACATGCATCAAACTTTTGGCTTGCCCTTTTCTTTAATTTTTGAGACTTTTCATGGTGTATGTGCTCATTTGTGACTTTTTTTGCAACTCTGTTGGCTAGTTTGCCATTGTCTAGTTTCCTGCAGTGTTCCCTGAGGTACCGCCTGAATCCAGATGTGCAAAACTAGCAAATTTTGGCACAAATCAAAAGCTCTACCTGACCAGGCGTAGAAATTGGCTTGGAACTGATGGCGGCCTTTGGAGACTTTTGTTTTAAAAAGTTGATAATTCACAAAAGAACCGATACCAACATGTATCAAAAAATAAAACCACTAAGATGCATCTGACAGCAGAAAAGCAAAGTACCAAAAAACAGACGGACAAAGCCGGACTTATGATAAATGTGCCCCAATGTATCCTTTAGTATACGCTGTTGGTAAGCCGAAATGAATAGACCCTAACTTTCAGTTTTGGATGCGTCCTGTGCAACCCGGATATATTGCCGAATAGGCTGTTTGGCTGCCAATCCAGCAACATGTCGGAGTCCCAAACTGAGAGCGAAAGTTCAGGTTTGCTCATCTCTACTGGTAAGCTGAAGGTTTATGTGTAGAACATAAAGTTCTTTGATGTAGAATCATCTATAGAAGCTTACTTGCCTCTTTACTGTAACTGCTGTGCCCCTACTGTATAACAAAAGATGCAGCATTATATGGCAAACCCGGGCTCTCAGACAAAGAACGTTGTGAGGACTATTGACATTGTTTTAGGAAAAAGAATAGGGATTAAAAATATCAGTGCTCACAAAGCACAACAGACGTATACATAAACCCAGTGAGGGATTTGGAGCAGAGCTTGTACGATCATTTTTAATACTGTTGATGTCCCTCCCTATATACTATGTGTACTGTAAATACTCGAGTATAAGCCGACCCAAGTATAAGCCAAGGCCCCTAATTTTACCACAAAAACCTGGGAAAACCTATTGACTCCAGTATAAGCCGAGGGTGGGAAATGCATTGGTCTCAGCCTGCCCAGTATATAGCCTGTCGGACCCTGCTCCATAGTATATAGCCAGCACCTGCCCCCCAGCATATAGCCTGCCAGGCCATATCCCCCAGTATATAGCCAGCCCCCTGCCCCAGTATATAGGCAACAGCAGGGGAAGTCGGAAAGATTTTACTCGAGTATAAGCCGAGTTTGGGTTTTCAGCACACTTTTTGTGCTGAAAAACTAGGCTTATACTCGAGTATATACCTGTTCATACGCAAGTTTGGTACAAAATGTTTTCTAGTGCCCAACAATAACCTTTATTATGTGTTGTCCTTATGAATAGTGTTCTGCGTTTTGTTACTTTTCAAAGTCGTCTTAATGTAAAAAGAATGACCTTGAGATGACTAGAAAACTTCCCTGACAACGTTCCAAGATGTCTCCCCATTTGCAATCCATTGTTGGCAGCATTCCTTTGTGTTTAGTGACAACTTATCAGTTGAAATGTCAAATATTTTACAAATCTATTTTCTCTGTTCGTTTCAGCCTTAACATTCATTTCGCTATTCTCATGAACCAGTCCAGTCACATTTACACATTCTGCGGGCTATTTTAGTAGTCAAGGTTTTAATGACTAGAGCCAGACCTGAGGTGTACTGGCATCATTATTTCTCTTATTCCATGGTTTCAGTCTTATTAGGTCTCAGCAGTAGGAGGCAGAGATTCTGGATGGATTAGGTAAGTGCTTAGAGAGAAAATCTGACTACAGACTGGTTAATGTCAAGGACTAATCTGCTTCTTCTCTGTATTCCTTATCAATTTTTGCTCTCGCCATTGTACAACATCAAACCTATTAATTAAAGGGGTTTTCCCACAAAAACAAGTTAGGCCCTATCCACAGGACCACGCTCAGCAAATTCATCCTCCATCACACAAAAAAATATGGCAAAAAATCTTGGTTTCTTTGTTTAACCCATGCCGGTATAAAGATAAAATCCAATAACGTAAATAAAGTCGGATAACCCACGCGTTTCATGACTAGGAGCCACGTGTAAAGGCCTGAAACGCGTAGGTACCAAGAGTTTTTTGCCATAATTTTTTGGGTGCTGGAGGAGTAAATCTCTTCCCTTGGATCATATTCACACCATTGGCCAATGTGGTTTTCTCCCCCACTCTCACCTGCATCGGTGTGAAGGACTTCTCTGGTGGTTTTCAATGCATCATAAGCTGAGCTGAGCATATTTGTATTGTTTTCTGTGGGAATACAATCAATTTTAGTTTGCACTAATGGTGAGTTATCACTCCAAAAAGATCTTCTCTTTTAAAGCTCCGTAGGACCCACTCATCTTTTGTTAGCGACAAGTGGTCTGACAGAGGTACCTTTGACCCCATCAGACCCCCTGTTCTTGTGATCTGTGGGGGTCTCATCATGGAGACCCCCAGCGATCAGCAAGTTAGGCCCTATCCACGGCACCACGCTCAGCAAGCTTCATAAAGCTCCGCAGGCCCACTCATCTTTTAGTAGCAACAAGTGGTCTGACAGAGGTATCTCTGACCCCATCGGACTCCCTGTTCTTGTGATCTGTGGGGGTCCCATCACGGAGACCACCATCGATCAGCAAGTTAGGCCCTATCCTGTGGCACAGCATGAACTCAGTGCTCCAAAAAATGGTGCATTCTGCAGGGGGCGCCAGATTCATGAAGATTGTGTGACACATTTCATGAATCTTTTGCACACTGCACCCTCTACACTATTTTTAATAAATATGGGCCTGTGTCCCTCTGTCTACACTGAAAGAGACGGTGAGAGGGAGGGGGAGGAGCAGGCTGAGTCTTACTGTGCTTCTTTCTCTAGCTCCTCCTATTTGGCAGAGCTCAGAGATTGAAAGAAAGAAATACTGATGGTCTGCACCCAGTGCAAAAGTAAGTAGCAATTTATCATTTTAGGAATATTCAGGGATTTTCTACAAGGCAATAAAGGTGCACGGGCTACTTATGTACAGGCACAGATCCTTTAAGGAGCCAACATTACTGACAAACTCTGAAAAGAAAAGATCTTTTTGGAGTGATAAGTAACTCACCATTAGTGCAAACAAAAATTGATTGTATTCCCACAGAAAACAATACAAATATGCTCAGCTCACCTTATGATGCATTGAAAACCACCTGAGAAGTCCTTCACACCGGTGCAGGTGAGAGTGGGGGAGAAAACCGCATTGGCCAATGGTGTGAATATGATCCAAGGGAAGAGATTTACTCCTCCAGCACCCAAAAAATTATGGTAAAAAAACTCTTGGACCTACGCGTTTCAGGCCTTTACACGTGGCTCCCAGTCATGAAACGCGTAGGTTATCCGACTTTATTTACGTTATTGGATTTTATCTTTGTACCGGCATGGGTTAAACAAACCAAGATTTTTTGGCATATTTTTTTGTGTGCTGGAGGACGAATTTTTCTGACTTGATTATTAAATGAGGGAAGAAGGGGGATGGAGAATTGTCTGATGCTGAATTAAGTAGCATTTCATAATGAAAACTGAGCTGCTTCTCCGAAGTAGAAACCCCATAGGTATAGATAGTGAAAACCTAGGGTAGTTGTCACCTTTGAAGAGAATGCATATTACCCAAGTCACAGTGGAAGCTTCTACCTTGTCTGCTGTCACTTTCTGGTGGAAATGCTAATGAATTTTCCACATAGATATTGAGCTCTTTCAAGGAGAATGGACTAAACATTGCTTTTCATTTGTAGTATATTAAAAAAGGAGCACATTAAGGGATATTTCTTATACTAAGCAACGAGGACATATCTCCATTTTGCATTTTGGGATGATGGAATAATGATGTCTACGGTAAACACCCCCTTTCTATTAGCAGTTTTTACAAGCGCAGGGAGTACAATAATGTGATGTATTCCCAGCCCGAGCTGTCATTTCTCAGGTTGGCTACTTGGCTGTACGTGACGGTGTTAGTGTAGATTTACTCCGGTGAATATTGATGCAGCTTCTCGTGAAGACAAGATAAAAGATTTAAAGCTTCTCAAGTTTATGTCTCAGGTGACCGGGGTTTTACTTTAAATGAGATCACGGCAGCCACAGAGGAGAGAAACGACGCATAGGAATATTAATGGTATCTTTTTATGTAGAGCCCACATCTTCCACAGCTCATTAAAATGGTGGTAACCATGACCTTTATTTTGAAGTTTCTTCTATATATGGTTGTATTCTGGATGTTCGATAGCACCCCTTGTGTTTCAGCATCTTGGTCAATTGCCAAAGCCCAACACCACCCTACGAATTGTAAATGCAGTTAATAAAGCAAGTAACTGAATTGGGTTTGGGAGCCAAGAGAATTTCAGAACTAAAGCATGACCGGACCCATAATACCATTGCTGCTAGAATAGAGGCTGTACGTCTCTGATATATGTTCCAATACTCTGAAGGATTACTTGTCATTGTCCTCTGTTGTATAATGTCGCTGTCTTTGGAAGCACTTCAGAGGAATCAGATTTGGCAAAATATAAAGTTTTTCTTCATTTAACCACTTGTTAGTATTCTGTGGGTACAAACATAATTATTAATTAACAATATAAAAAATATGAATGAAAGAAGGAAATGTTCATTTACTAAGTAGTTCCACTAGAGATGAGCAGACTTGGACATATTGCCGGATTGGCGGCCAAACCAGCAAATTGACGCCCGTGGACAAGTAGCCACCAATCCAGCCGTATGTCCTGGCTTGCTCTGTTAATGTATCATGTATCACTTTAGGCTCATTAGCATAATTGTAAAAGTTGTGTTATAGAAGGAATTAGTGCCTCACAGTGCCTGGATCTATGAGTAAGTGTACCTGGTTTATAATGCTTAATTTTGATTTCCTTTAATGGAAACCTACCACTTGGAAATAGTCGTTATGACCCACACTAACCTGCACATAAGTGGAGCTGAGCTGATGCAGGCACATATTTTGGTTAAACATATAATCCATCCATTTCGTTATAACTATAGATTCTTATCTTTGCTAATAACCCACTTGGCGCTTCTCTGTACGTCACAGCACTTGGGCATTAGCATACTAGGGGAGGCAGGCAGAGTGCTGTCCCTGCCTCCCCCCACCCTCCCTTCCTCGCTCCTGAGAGCCGGTGACGTCACCGAGCCCTCAGGAGCATTAGGGCATGCACATACGTATTATTCTGGATTGTAAGCTCCTGCGACATGTCCTATCTTTTAATGGGGTACGGAGCGGTACAGTGCCGCACGTGTGCCGTATATACATACCCCATACGTTCGTCTGAATGTAGCCTTAATGTGCCTCAGGCCGGTAGCTCACAAGTGAGTTCGGTCCTAAAAACTCACTCCATGTGCTGGTGGGATTTCCAGTACCGAACCTGGAATTACTAGACTAAACAAAAATGCTGAGTTAGAACGAGATACTGAAAGTCCACTGGTACAAGGTTCAATCCGGGAAATCGAGCCAGCACACAGAGCAAGTTTCTCATAATGAAATTACTTGTCGGACACAGGCCTTTGTTTTCTTTACAATGAATGTGTTCTTAATTGATCTATTGTTTGAATATTTTTTATGTTAAGCTTATTGATTGAGAAAATTTGGTGTTATCTTTTATTTGCTGCCTATGTAACCTATATGTCTACACTGCTCAAAAAAAATAAAGGGATCACTCAAATGACACATCGTAGATTGTGTAATATTCACATTTGTTTTGTACAATGTTGAATGTGCTGACAACAAAATCACAAAAAAAATCATCCATGGAAATCAAATTTATTAACCGAGTCGCCCACAAAATTCAAGTGGAGAAACACACTACAGGCTGATCTATCTTTGATGTAATATCCGTAAAACAAAATGAGGCTCAGTATTGTGTGTGCCCTCCACGTGCCTGCATGACCTCCCTACAACACCTTGGCATGCTCCTGATAAGGTCGCAGACAGTCTTTTCATGGATCTCCTCTCAGATCTGGAGTAAAACATCTCCTAACTCTTGGACAGTCTGTTGTACAACATGATGTTGGTGGATGGAGCAAGACATGATGTCCCAGATGTGCTCAATCGGATTCAATTCTGGGTAGTCCATTGCCAATCCTGGTGTCCTTTGGCAAATGCCAAGCAAACTGCACGATGTTGGGCTGTGAGCACAACCCCCATCTTTGGACGCCGGGCTCTCATGCCATCCTCATGGAGTCGGTTTCTAACCGTTTGTGTAGACACATGCACATTTGTGGCTGCTGGAGGTAATTTTTTAGGGCAGTGCTCCTTCTGATCCTCCTTGCACAAAGGTGGAGGTAGCGATCCTGCTGCTGAGTTGATGCCCTCTTATGCCCCCCTCCACATCTCCTGGTAGCGCCCTTAGCCTCTGGACACTACCAAACAGACACCACAAACCTTCATGCCACAAAGCGCATTGATGTGCCGTCCTGTATGAGCTGCACTACCTGAGCCACATGTGTGGGTTGTAGAAGGTCAAAGCACCACCAACATTCAAAATTTACCAAATCATCAGTCAGAAATCATAGGTACTGAAAATCCGTGTCAATCCATGTGGCTTCATAAGTGGACAGTTTGATCTCACAGAAGCTTGATTTACTTGGAGTTACATTGTATTGTTTAAGTGTTCCCTTTTTTATTTTTTGAACAGTGTATGTCCATCCTTTGTAAATCATACAGAAATTAATTGCAAGATCCCTTTACAGAATGACAAGGAACTGTAATACACATACCGTATATAGATAACAAAGGATCAGAATACTAGACCATAGGTCATGATCATAGGTTACTGCTTCCTCCCATGCAATTACTGTAATCTCTGCACAGGCCACAACGTACTATATGTCATCATATACATGTCATTAAGGTATTCACAGACTACAGGTTCTTGTGCTCCATGTGGGCGGAAAGTAAAAAAAAATTACCATTAGAAAATAAAAATATGTCGTTTTTAAAACTGGTTGGAGTTTGCGAGAAAACGTTTACCGTAGTTGATAAATTCCCTTTGAATAGATACGATACGTTTCTGATGACAGTGCTGCCGGCATCTTGTATTCTGTCTTCCAGATTTTTAATGTTGATTAATCCAATAATTCACATTCTCTTGCAACTTAGGCTACATTCACAGTGCCATATGGGGGACATGTATACGGCCGATATACGTCCCCCATAGACGGCAATGGGCACACGGCGCCCTATTGGAGGGGTACGGTGCAGCACACATGCGGCACCGCACCGCTCCGTACCCCGTGAAAAGATAGGACATGTGCTTACGGCACCGTGTGCCATATATCCCTACGGAGAGGGGCGGGGGTGAGCAGCGCTCGCCTCCTCCTCCTCTCCCCGCGCACTACCGTGTGCCCGCCGTGCTACAATGCGGCGGGCAACGGCTGTGTGATTGCAGCCTAAAGCTGTATATCAGATTAACCGTCTGCCCGGTTCACAGGGGACACAAAGAATATAACGGTGCATGTAACGACAGGCATAATAGGTAGACTATGGTAAGCTGAATATGTTGTATATAACAAGCAGTCATTGGTTGTAGGTTACATGTTATTTTAACATTTGTTATTCTAGTTAAATAACAAAAAACCTAGGACTGCAGGCTACTAAGATAGTGTGAACAGGTCTTTAGACGTCATGTATATGCATCAGAGCCTGACCCCGTTCTTCTTTGATAGTAGTTTCCATGGAAGCATTTTGGATTTTCTCCGACGTTACCTGTAGCTCTATGTGTGCATCCACATAGAGGGATAAATTATGATATCTTTGAAACAGCTTTACGGATCATAACAGTTTTTACTTTATTTTTCATAACATATGAGACTTTTTTTCTTTGTAGACTAAAAATGTGAAAAACATATTGTTTTTGTGAAGTTTCCCATTTAAGTTTTTTTTTTTTTAATTAGTAGTAAAATTGACTAAACTTTTACCAAAATGTTCTAGAAACACAGAAGGCACCACAGAATCTGAGATATCCACTGTTAAAGCTAAACTGAGGAATAAAGAGCTTTATTTAAAAATCACATTTTTTACTGCAACTTTAACTGTGGATATTTCTGGCTTTGTGACAGATAGTAATACCTTGGGGCACATTTACTAAGTTTCCCGACTTTTTCCGTTTTGCCTTGAATTGCCCCGGGTTTTTGCCGCATGCGATCGGATTGTGTCGCATCGGCGCCGGCTTGCATGCACCACAAATCGGGGGGCGTGGACTTCGGACAACCCGACTGATTCGGACAAACGGCAGAATTTAAAAACCAAATTGTGTCACAAGATCAGCACTCACATGCATCGGGAAGAAGAAGGTGAACTCCGGTGGACCTCAGCGGGGAAGCGACGAATCTTCGATGGACATTCCGGGTCGGAAGCGTCAACGGGACGGGTAAGTTAATGTGCCCCATTATATATAGACAGTTGAAGTGGCCACTGTCATGATGTGTATACATGTGGTATGTGCAATTAGGATGTATATAGCTGTACAGCAGTAGTGCAGGGGCTAAAGGGGTGTTCCCATTTCAACAAGTAATTGATATTATTTGAATAATGAAAAGTTACAAAAATTTCCAAAAGCGGTGAATGAAATGTTATTTCGCCTGCAGATGTGTCCAACCATAATTTCATGATTAAAAATGTAGTATGGTAATAAAAGCATTAAAAGGCTGCGAATACAGCACCGGGAGGCGGTACGTATAGCGTATAACTGTGACACGATATCATTCCACGATATTGAGGATATGGAGTATAACACACATATACACCACAGGAATATTTCACTCTAGAGTCAACTATATATTGCACATATGCTAGAATTTCCAATATGAGGAGTTAAGGTGGACATCTTCTTATGAGGAGACCCCTCTCTTTAAGATGAGTAGTTGCTCTGTCCAAATTCATTTATACACCAGTGCATGCATAAGGATTACAACAGACAGAAAAAGGTATTCCGATATCCAAGATGCCGACGCCGTCTTTGGGGGCGTAGTCTCGACAGACGCCGTTCTTTGGGGGGGCAGTCTCGGACAGACGCCGTCTTGGGGGGCAGTCTCGGGCACAGACGCCGTCTTTGGGTGCCAGTCTCGGGCACAGGACTCGTCTTTGGGTGCAGTCCGGGCACAGACTCTGTTTGGGTTGCAGTCTCGGGCACAGACGCCGTTTTGGGTGCAGTCTCGGGCACAGAGCGGCCTCTTGGGTGCAGTCTCGGGCACAGACGCCGTCTTGGGTGCAGTCTCGGGCACAGAGCCCGTCTTTGGGTGCAGTCTCGGGCACAGACGCTGTCTTTGGGTGCAGTCTCGGGCACAGACGCTCTTGGGTGCAGTCTCGGGCACAGACGCGATCTTTGGGTGCAGTCTCGGGCACAGACGCCTTCTTGGGTGCCGTCTTCGGGCACAGACGCCGTCTTTGGGTGCCGTCTTCGGGCACAGACGCCGTCTTTGGGTGCCGTCTTCGGGCACAGACGCCGTCTTTGGGTGCCGTCTTCGGGCCAGGACGGCCTTCTTGGGTGCAGTCTCTGGGCACAGACGCCGTCTTTGGGTGCAGTCCGGGCACAGAGACCCGTCTTTGGGTGCAGTCTCGGGCACAGCGCGTCTTTGGGTGCAGTCTCGGGCACAGACGCCTCTTGGGTGCAGTCTTCGGGCACAGACGCGTCTTTGGGTGCAGTCTCGGGCACAGACGCCTTCTTGGGTGCAGTCTCGGGCACAGACGCCGTCTTTGGGTGCAGTCTCGGGCACAGGACGCCGTCTTTGGGGGCAGTCTCGGGCACAGACGCCGTCTTGGGTGCGGTGAGTTCTCGGGCACGACGCCGTCTGGGGTGCCGTTTCGGGCACAGACGCCGTCTTGGGGTTGCAGTTATCGGGAACAGACGGCCGTCTTTTGGGTGCAGTCTCGGGCACAGACGCCGTCTTTGGGTGCAGTCTCGGGCACAGACGCCGTCTTTGGGTGCAGTCTCGGGCACAGACGCCGCCTTTAGAGCAGAGTAATTTCACAGTAGTTGGGGAGCAGTCTAGGGCACAGACGCGTCTTTGGGTGCAGTCTCGGGCACAGGACTCTGTCTGGGTGGCAGTCTCGGGCACAGACTCTGTCTTGGGTGCAGTTCGGGCACAGACGCCGTCTTTGGGTGCGTCTCGGGCACAGACGCCGTTTTGGGTGCAGTCTCGGGCCACAGACGCCGTCTTTGGGTGCAGTTCGGGCACAGACGCCGTCTTTGTGCAGTCTCGGGCACAAAGCGCGTCTTGGGTGCAGTCTCGGGCACAGACGCCTTCTTTGGGTGCAGTCTCGGGCACAGGCGCTGTCTTGGGTGCAGTCTCGGGCACAGACGCCTTCTTTGGGTGCAGTCTCGGGCACAGACGCCGTCTTTGGGTGCAGTCTCGGGCACAGACGCCGTCTTTGGGTGCAGTCTCGGGCACAGACGCCGTCTTTGGGTGCAGTTCGGGCAAAGACGCCGTCTTTGGGTGCAGTCTGGGCACAGACGCCGTCTTTGGGTGCAGTCTCGGGCACAGACGCCGTCTTTGGGTGCAGTCTCGGGCACAGACGCCGTCTTTTGGGTGCAGTCTCGGGCACAGGAGCAGTCTTTGGGTGCAGTCCGAGGCACAAGACGCCGTCTTTGGGTGCGTCTCGGGCACAACGCCGTCCTTTGGGTGCAGTACACCACAGCCTAAAAAATGATAGCAATGAAAACGTCATCAAAAGTCACAAAAAGAAGATGGCAAAATAAAAATAAAAATATTTTTGTACAGGAGGTTTTCATTTTTGTAAATGTATGAAAACCCTATAAAAACCTATACAAATTGGTATCCCCGTAATTGTACCGACCCAAAGAATAAAGTAGACATGTCATTTTTGTGGCGCACAGTGAAAGCTGTAAAATCAACACCCACAAGGAAATATCGCAAATGCGTTTTTTCACCGTTTTCACTGTGTTTGGAATTTTTTTCCCGCCTCCCAATACATGGCATGGAATATCAAATACCGTCATTATGAAGAGCAATTTGTTACGCAGAAAATAAGCCGTCACACAGTCGCCTTATGTGTACAAAATAAAAGTTATAGATTTTTTATGGTGAGATGAAAAAAAAGAAGTGAAAAAAAAAAGCCAAAACCTTTTGATCACTTTTTATAGGTTTTTTTATATTTTTCAAAATGGCAAAAAAGTGCCATTTTTGACCTTGGGCGCTATTTTCTGTTAAATGCAGTGAAAAAAACGTTATTATATTTTGATAGGACGCGGTGATACCTAATGTGTTTATGATTTTTACCGTTTATTTATATTTATATCAGTTCTCGGGAAAGGGGGTGATTAGAATTTTTAGGTTTATATACCAATTTTCAGGATAATTATAGTAACATTGGTTTGGACCGATTCAATTTGGATCTGAATGACATAAGGCAAAGCTTCTACAATGTGAATCTTTAAAATTAACCTGAATGGGCAGGTTAATTAGAACTCTTCTCGGTGACCTGACAGAAGAAAGACAATCTGAAAATTTACATATAATGGTGCTATAACACTGAAAGATCAGTGATTGAGCGCCTGGTGTACCTGCTCTCAAACTCACAGTGGCATCCGCGTGGCTTGTGGGAGGCTGGCGGGTTGCTTTCGGCCTTCGCTCATATTGGGCTGTCACAGGAACACGCGCCATGCAGAGGACTTAGCAATAGTGTTGTGTGCCAATGTGATCATTAGTTTAGTTGCGGGTGTAGTCTGCGAGGTGTCGTGGTGGGTGTGCGGGCTTTAGCACATGGGATGTCTTATCGCTGTCGCATCTTGCTAATTAGGTGCAAGGGCCAGGCTGGCCATGCAGGCTGCTGTAGCGCGTCTGCGCTCGTTTCCAGGGTGTGTTCCCGGGATTGGTGTGTCCAACCGGCTCCAACTAGGCATCTGTGGGATGCTGTGTCCGCTCCACGTTGCAGGCTCTAGACTTTCATTCGCCTCCGACCACCAAGTTTTCAGCACAGGACGGGTTCGCTAGTTTGTTCGGATGGATGTGGGTGAGTTTGCGGCTCGATCATCTATCGGTGAGCACATCACACGGGACCATGTGCGCGGATGGTGAAGTCATAGGGTCAGTGAAATCGTTTTTATTTTTTTCGGGGATTCTAAGTAAATAGGAGATAAAATGAGTTCTAACGTCCCAATCAATTGCTTAGAATGGGAATTCCTGTCCCCTACCGAAGCACGCCCAGGACTACAAAGAGTTTTCTGTTCCACCCACCCCACACAGAAGTCTAAATGCAGCAGCAGCATGTGTCTGGACACTAGCTATTCCACCCTCTTTGAATCCCCATAATGTGTGCACTATCCCAAAAAAACATAGTCTCTAGTGTTTCGAGATATTCCTTAATTGTAGCATTATTTGAGAAATAAGCATTTCAACAGTTTTCAAATATCAGGAATTTTTCATTTTGTCATAGTTTTTTTCCACCGTTTGGCAAAAAGAATATTAACATCTCACCTTCCTTTACCATAATCAATGAAGGAATATTCAGTATACCTTATATACTCTGATTATATAAGCCTAGTTTTTCTGCACAAAAATGTGCTGAAAACCCAAACTGCTATACTCGAGAAAAAAATAATATCAAAAACAACTCGCCTTTCGGGGCACCCGAGATCTTCTGTGCGATCCATCCGGATATGTTGTGCTGAACGGGAGGGAGGGGGGGCTTTACACTTGGCTGGGCTGCACGGCTATCATACTAACTGGGGCAGGGCTGGCAGGCTATATACACTATGGGGCAGGGGCTGCAGCTTATTCACATGGGGCAGGGTGGCGGCTATATACACTGTGGCAGGGGCTGGCAGGCTATAACACACTGGCGGCAGGGTCTGGCAGGCTATATACACTGGGGCAGGGCTGCTGGGCTAATACACTGGGGCAGGGCTGGCTGGCTACATATACTGGAGAGGCTGGATCGCAGATGCCTTTCCCACCCTCGGCTTATGACTAGTCAATAGGCTTTCCCAGTTTTTTGTGGTAAAATTAGGGGCCTCGGCTTATACTTACTCGGGTCGGTGGGGGGCGGCGTGTACGGATTCGACTTGTTTTGCAGACACGCACCGGGAAGAAGAAGGTGAACTCGCGGCGGACTCGGTAGCGAATCGACGGATGCAGGAACTCGGGCGCACGATCTTCATGAATTGCCTGGACCTGAATCCTCGTCGGACCGTCTGAATCGGGTCGCAACATTACCAGGTAAGTAAATTGGCCCCACTGTGCTGTTACTGTAGTTTATAGTATGTATAAGTCTAAGGTGTATCCGGTCTTTCATAGAACTTTCACAGGTTCACTTCAAATACTTTTCGTATTGTGTTCGTTTGCAGGCATAAACCTTTCTTAATATCATGTGATGACTGATGGCAACGGCTGTATATTGAGATGGATAACCCTGAGCATGTTGGTTTTCAATCGTTCTTATTAATTTAGTGTAAATTAAAGAGAGAATTTGCGGTAAAGATAAAGTGCGTTCTTGAAGGGATCGACTCCCTCATATGCATACCACACACTGAAAGAGTGCCAGATGTTCTTTACTTCAACGAATTCATCTCATATTCTATTACTGAAAAAAAGGCTGCCCTCATTAAAGATGAATGTTTTTCTCAAAGTAGGAGAATCGTCTGTTTTTTTTTTTCAAATAAAATTTTAACGACAGTAAATACTATTCTGGCAGAGCTACACACAGGTCAGTCCCTTTTTTATTGTTTACTGGAGAAATGCACTATTTGGCAGTTGTTTTGGAAACCTCCATCTAGTGGCGAGTTGGACCTACTTCTGTCTAGCAGACCACAGTGATTTGTTGTGTAAATGCAACTTATAGGGGACATGGTAAGAAATGCTCCCACAACACCATTACTCTACTCTACCTTCCCGCTCTGAACTGTTACAACCGAAATTAAAGGGTCATCTAATTTCTAATTTTTGGACCTTACTGTCAGCACTGTACAAAAAATTCAGAATTTTTGTATCCCTCCAATGTGTGGTTTTTTTTTTTTTTGTTACAAAAGTGGCACGACACCTACAAAACATGAAGGCATGTTTGCTTTCTTCAAGAAGTCGCAAATCAGGGAGACATTAAAGGGAACCGGTCACCATGGACCTCATTTCACTAAAGACAGGTTGCAAAGACCATTACAACATTCACATGTCCCCTCTGCCTTTTATAAGCATTTGCATTACAATTCTAATTGTGTTTATAACTACTCCTTGCATCCTGACAGAATCCTTGGGTAGTCACAGGGGCTGGGCTTTGGTTTGGATGCATTTCAAAAAATAACATGCAGTGTCCACTGCTCAGCTCTCAGCCCCCACCTTTGTGACTGATGTTATCTCAGCAGCTTTGAGCTCTGTGAAGGACAAGGGGGAGGAGCTGTAACACAGACTAAAGAGTAGGAGTTGTACACAACATGAGTCACATGTTGTTTTTTGGAAATGCTTCCAAACCAAAGCCCAGCCCTGTGTCCCTACCCAGGATTTTGTCAGGGTGAAAGGTAAGTTATAAACACAATTATATCATAATGCAAATGCTTATAAAGGCAGAAGGCATACTGGCACTGCGTGTGATGGACTCTGCACCTGTCTTTAGTGAAAATGAGGTCCCTGGTGACAGGTTCCCTTTAAAACTGGTGCTGTGTCTGCTATTGGAATTCCTTTTGTGGAGAATTGTGGGAGCAAGTAATATAGCAAAATGTATGTACACTGCAAAGGTTTTAATTCACCTTCTGGGAATAGAGTCCTGTAAATCGTCACAAATCGTCCATTCAGTATAGCCTAGCTACTCGACTTTGGATTTCTGTTGCTAGGGTCAAATCTGTCCATCTTCCTGTTCTGGTATCAGAACCAATGCCATAGACCAATTTCATAAGTGTCAGAGAATTAATGCGCTATGAGGGCATCAGGGGTACAAAGGCATGTTATGTGCAGTAACGTCACTGCTAGTTTCCCCAGACCTGCATTTTGAGGAAACTTCGATGAGTCCTCAGAGAGGAGGTTATCATGGGGTCTATCAAGGTTGACACATTTAAACCAGCCATGCTTAAACCTGCTGTAACACTGCTGAGTCAAGATCTCGTGTAGGGATAAAAATCCACACATTTCAACATCGAAAAGCTACTTTTAAAATTAGGGCAGGCCGCTCGCACTCTCCGATAACCTATAGTAACGCCATCCAGCGTGCTATGAATACTCATCCTCTGCCCCCGGTTTCCTTTCCCGAAACCTGGTAGCGTCACCGAGCTCTCACCGAGCACGCAACGCGCAAGCGCACCCACCCTACTCGTCCTCGAATCGGTAACGAGCCGCCGGTGTTTTGCTTAAATTAACGCAAAACACCCGGTGGACCTCATTCCCGATCGCATGCGTTTCCCATAGACACCCAATGCGTTCGTCCTGGCTGCCGCCCCATTGTGCGGCTTTGTCTGCGTTCTGCCTTTCAAACGCAGTACAAAAGTGCTGGTGCGTGTGGCACCCCTTACATGACGGTGCATGGCACTTGGCATCGGCAGTGGCTTTGCTGACACAAAGCCTACCGGCTGCGCACTACCGGTGCACAATTACCATTGAGAGAGAAGGGGAAATGGCAAGTGGGATGCTGGAGTGGGTGTGTAATTAGGTTAAAATCAGATCGCCCTTTGTGTAGGTGCAGCGCCCTAGTCCATTGGAATAAAAATTTAAAAGTGGCTTTTGATAAAATCACGTCGGTTTTCTGCCTAGACTTGAGAAGATCCTGCCGCATGTCCACAGCACATCTTGAGGTATTCTGGTTTATATCATGTTGTCTTAACAAGTGGTAAGTTTCGCCGAAGTACAGTTCATCAACTAAAACTCTGCCTGTCTGCCATCTTATCGTGGTGAACGATTGGCCATTATTTAAACGAAATCCATAACATTTAGAAATCATTCCACATCTTTCCTGTTCGAAGTACCTATTTAAAAGAATTAAATGATAAGATTTGTTTTGCCTACAAAGAGCAACATAGTGGATTTGCTGTTGGACAGATCCTTAAGCAAAGTTGCACCCAGACATGCTGCTCTTGTGCAATTTTATGATGTGAAATGTGAAATTTGATGTTTTTTTCCGGTTTGTTTTAATGTTTCCACTAAAGTGACGTGATAACTGCAGCAGCAATCTTACGACAGGTCCCAATGCAGAGACCATTTTTCTGCACTAGCAGTTATTGTTTGCTACATTCTTGTTGTTCTCTATGTTTCTTATATTTGGAATCATCAACCATTCATTCCTCTATACTTCACGCGAGAGGCGCCAGAGTAACCAAGACATTTGGAATATGTCATTACTACTTCATATCCTACCTACCAAACAAGATCACAGCAATCTATGATAACAGTCTGTAACAAAGCGTTCATCCGAGTCTGACTGATCTCCAATGAAAGATATGTAGCACAGTTTCGGAAGGTTCTGCACGTCTGCCGCCCCAGTGGCTGCATTCTTGACGGTTCTTATCTCCCTTACTATCCTACATACAAGACCATAGGACCCATCTTCCACTTGATACACTTTATATTTGGATACATCGTCCTATTCTTCCCTTTGGAGGAATGAACATCGGCAGCGCTAAGTGACGACAACATCCTTATGCACATTCAAAGGGTTGCCCTTCAGCAAATATTTGATGATGTGGTGTTTTAGGAAAAGTATCCAATTTTCCAATATACTTTCTGTATCATTCCTCATGGTTTCCTAGATCTCTGCTTGCTGCCTTCTATACTAAAGCTTATATATTTACTTACAGTTTCATAGTATCATAGTATCACTAGTATAGTAAGGCTCGAAAGGAGACGCAAGTCCTCATCGCTCCAACCTTTAAGAATTAAATAAATGTTTTAACCCCTCAACCCACAACCGGATATTTTTCTCTATCCAGAAAGTCATCCAGTGCCTCTCTTTGAACATGTACATAGAGTCGCGCCATACACAACCCTCTGCGCCAGGAGTCTCCCAGTCCACTGTGCTCTATCAGTAAGAAACTTTGTCTTGGTGATGGTAAAATCGCCTCTCCTACATGCGTAGAGGATAGCCCCCTTGTCCTGGTCACAGGCCGAGGTATCAAGAGATACTTTGGAGAGATCCTGTGTACTGTCCCGTTTCAGTATTGTGTAACTTGTAATGAGGTCTCCTCTCTCAGTCGTCTTTTTTCTAACTGAATACCAAATTTGTAATCTGTCAGTGTATTCAATCCCCCCTTCCCTAATCCCCTAATATCCTGGTTGCTCTCTCCTCTGCACCCGTTCAGCTCTACTATATATCCTTTTTAACCGGGTGACCCAACATCGTGTCACAATATTCCATTGTTGGTCTGACAGCGATTTGTTATTAGGGCAAAACTTGTCTTTATCATGAGAATCTATTCCTCTCTTTATACATCCATTATTTTATTTGCTTTAGCAGCAGCCGCCTGGCTCTGGTCACTAAATTAGAGTTTACCATCCACCAATACCCCCCAAGTCTTTTCAGCTCCAGTTTTACTAGTAATTGACCGTTTAGAACATAATTATACTTTGTGTAACCTATGCCCAAGTGCATAACTTTACTTTTTTCTACATTAACCTCATCAAACCTTCTCAATGCCATCTCTCCCCACTCCTCAAGCTTCCACAGATCCTCGGTAATGCTAACTAGTCGACCTCAGTATTTATTACTTTTCCACTTAAGTATCTACATCTGCAAATATTGAAACTTGACTGTGTAAACCCCCACTACAAGGGCTATCATAAATAAATAATTAAAAGAAGTGCCCCAATACTGACACCCTCTGTGGTGCACTCCACTGGTAACATCACCCAATCTAGAATGTGTGCCATTAATGACCACCTCTTGTTCTTCTATCACATAGCCAATACTTACCTAATACCACAGATTCTTCACTCTACTACCCTTGCATCTCTCCCAATCATTATATATCCAACCTTTATAGGGCACGGTGTCAATCCTTTGAAAAGTCCAGATATACAACATCCACCGCGCCCCAGATCAGTCTGGAACTTACCCTCTCGCGTGAAACCAATCAGATAGCTCGACAGGACGCAGACTCATCATAAACCCAGGCTGACGCTGGGTTATAAGGTTATGTACAGTGAGATACTCCAGGATAGCATCTCTAACAAACCCCTCAAATATTTCCCCACCACAGCAGTTAGACTCACTGGCTGATAGTTTCCGGATCGCTATTTATTCCTTTTGTAATTGTACCAACATTTGCTATGCGCCATCCTGTGGAACATAACCAGTCCTCAGTGAATCTTCAATATTAAAATAAGGTTATAGTCTATCCTGTACATAATTCATGCAGAACCCGGGGTGTGATGCCATCTGGCCCAGGTGATTTATCTTCCAGTTGAGATAATCTGATCCATTGAAAGGTCATGCTATGGTAGACATGCAGTGCATGAGCTGTTATCTCAGAAGGTTATAGGAGTTGTGTGATAATACGTCTTGTGCACCTCCATCACTATATGGACAGATTCCCTTCAACTGGAGTGAAAAAATAGAAGTTTTTATAACAGGACAGCAAGAAACATCTAGCACACCATGAGGATTGATACAGAAAGTATATTCGATAAAATGGAATACTTTTCCTTACACAAACCATATCAAATATTTGCTGAAGTCGCCACCCCTTTAAAGGAACTACCATTTGTTTTTATGCATTTGTGAACCAAATGCACCTTGAGAATGCTTGTAGTTACACGATCAGAAACATATCTATCTGGATTAATCCCTGAACTGAGATGGTTTTGTTGCTCAAAAGCAATACAAAAATTCCAGGACCCCTGAGAAAGCTGGGTGCATAAACACATACTTACCTGACTATTCCACATACCGACGCTCGCCTCCCTTAACTGTCCGACAGGACTAATCAACTTGAGCTGGATGACTCCTCCACAGCAGCTGGGGGATGGTTCGGCGATTGATTACTTCTACCTGTCAGGGACAACACATTGATGATGTATTCTCGGCTTATGCTGGGTAGGACAAGGCTGGAGCTCTGGGACAGCCACAGGAGCGTCAGAGCCTCATTATCATAATTTTTCTATTATTTTTCAGAAAAAACACTCAGTTCAGATGATAATAAATATGTTTCTGTCATCATGTAGCTACAGCATTCTCAAAGTATGTTTGGTCCTAACACATAAAAGCAGTGGTAGATTTCTAATTAAACACTGGTTGACCAAAAAAATCCATGAGGTTATATTGGATTCGCGGCTAGGGCAGATAGGTGTGCAATACAACTCCTCATAGCCTGCCAATGGAGAAGAGAAAGCAGGATGGAGAGACGCGCTGCATGTACTGTGGCAGACAGAGGACATAAAGATATAACAGTATAATGTAATTGTTCAAGATTTACAGTGGGCCAGATTTCCTCTCTTGGGTATAACAGTATATAAATTAATGATGTGACAGTGAGCCTTACTGATCTAGCGTATAGCCTAAGTAGAGCGAACTTAATTATTGTGTCTGTAAGATCCTTAACATTGACATTTCAGAGACGGGCACAGACTTAGGCTACTTGTACACAAGCCCTTGTTACTGACAAGACGTGCGCTGCTTGTCTAGCAGAAGAATTACGGCCTGACACGTGGGAGTTCACAGCTGAACTTACGCTGACTTCATTTTTGCATTCTTCTACTAAGTTCAGTTGAAAAACCTGCCACACTAAAACAATCTGTTCCTTTAGCTCGCAGGCACATAAATTTCCTATAATTGCAGGCACGTCGCGTACTTTGGCTATAAATAGTATACACAGTCACTTCGTTAAGTTGATCTTCATTAGTTCAATTAGATTGTGACATTGGGGCAAATGTTACTTACACCCGGTCCATTCGCGATTTCCAGCGGGCGGCTTCTCCCTCTGTGATTCGGGTCGGCACCGGGATTTAATAAGGTAGTTCGTTGCCGCCGTCCACCAGGTGGCCGTGCTGTCGTATGAAAGTGACACATCATCGCGCCGCGACATGCCACCGCATGGCTGGACCAGGTGAAGGTAAGCGGTTCACTTATGCGGACACTTTTCTGTTTTAAAATGCGGGCGTGTTTTCTCGAGCTACTCGGGTTTCGTTCGTCGTTAGTCCCACAAACGCCTCCGATGATTTCCGTGCGTTCGCATGCCAGCTAGCATCCCTCCAATCCGATCGCGCTGTCGCCAAATTCCACACGCGGGCTTTAAGTAACAACTGCGCAAAACCGGAATATTCGGTAGGTACACGTCGGCGAAAACGCGAATCGTTGCCCTTAACATGGACCCCCATTGTGTATTTACTTTGCATTTCATATTACATAAAAATACAAAAAAAACCTGTCACCTGTATCGCCACTCGTAGCTTGGGCAATGACCCTTCTCGGATTTAATGTATGGGTACCTTGTCAGTGTCATTTAAAGCCACGTTTTCCTCAGCTGCAGCTAGTCGACACTTAAAATGTCACACCGTCCCGGAACGCCTCGAAGAGTACTGTGCCAAACGGACGAAAGACACGGTGAACATAAAGTAACTTGTCTGTTTCTCTCAGCAGTCAAAAAAAACAATGACAAAGTGCCAGTCAAGCACCGTACGAAAACCCCATCTTATTCATCCAAATTCTGTGTTGCTTTCAGCGCTGACTCGGTTATTCATTTTGGAACATATTAATTCGCTTAAATATAGAAGGCCAGAGACGCCATCAGGAGAAGCCCGTGACTTCATTACAAGTGTTTTTTCCACTTATTTTTCTGGACAATCAGGCCGCTTGTTTGTCTATCGAACGGAGGGGAGAACCGCTTTATCAGAAAGGTGTAGGCATTTGAGGAAAGAAAGCCTACATGAGACGAGTTTTGGAAAATGCGGCAGGAAGAATTAGATAACCATTGTTATTAGCAACTGTGCTTAAGGACTGCTTTAACAAAATGTATGGAGTATCCTGCACGCAGATAGGAGGATGGGGTAACCCCTTGCCTCTCTCATAGGATGACGGCTGTGACAAGGGAAACGAAAGGACTTGTCTATCTTTCCCTGTTTACTGAGCACGTACGGTGTGCCACAGTGTTACTACACGCTCCTTGGATGCATGCTAGTATACTCATAATACTTCCCTGCAGCCGGCAACCAAAGCAACCGGGCAAGCGTTGGCCGCCGGTGAGCGAGGAGAGAGGAGCGTGCTCACACTGCGCTGGCGCTCCTTTGCTGTCTATGGGGGACGTAAATACGTCCCCCCACTCATTTGGCAAGTATGAATGTAGCCTAGGCGACAGAAGGTTCTGTTATTTTTATTACGTGTAAATTTATTAGATTTTTCTCATTTTTGAGCAGTCAGCCTACGTACTCCTTCAATGTGGTACATCTAACCTGGTGCTATGATATGTGAGAAGACATCACTCTTAAAGAGGAGAAGCATCGCTGGGTTAGAGTGTAGATAGGGCATATGCCAATGTTAAAGGTTCCTGGCTTCTAATGTTTAGGGCGACATAATTTTTTTTACTGGCTTCAGGTCTAGGGTTTTTAGATGTGGCAGGTGGTTCTAGCCTTGTGGTCTACTCCATACACGTTACCTGGTGTTATATATCCTGAACCTTAGGTTGCAGGTGTTGTTTTGACGATTGTTAAGTAGGAGCCAAATAGACAGAGTAAATTGATGTTCTAAAGACAGACCAGCTGCCACGTTCCCACTGTGCACTACACAGTGGGAACAGAAGCCTGACAAGCTGGGTGAGAGACCTTGTTGGACTATCTACTTTTGATGAATGACTGCGAGCCTGAAACGTGCGCAATGCCTCAATCATATATTTTTTGTTGTATGCTGAACGAAAGCTATGTTGAGTTCTCTTGTAGGGACTGTGTTAATAATCTCGATGTATTGGACAAACCTGCCTTGAGGTGATTGTGTCAGACAACAAATCGCCTGCAAGGGTTCTCATTCCCACAGGAGGTGTGCCAGGTCCCTGTGGATAGGGGAGCGCTTGTACTTAGCTATACTTTCGTTGTCAATGTGCGTTTGTCATTCCTCTATAGTATGCATTGCAAATGGATTCCACCTCTTGCTGGTAGTGTCACGCCTTTTTTTTTGGTCATATTCAGAGCATAGGAACGGCCTTGATGTGTTTTAGTTATTTGCAAGCACAGTGCAGAGTTGTTTTGGCTGGGCAAATTGCCACAGAAGAGCAATTTAAAACAGTCGCCCATGGCAGGAGGGAGCTGAACATTTAGTAACGGGCATGCTGTCAGCAGTTTTGCTGTTACAAAGCTGACGATCCACTTTTAGGCATTGGCCCTGTAGATCTGGTGTACCATCCTTTTACGGGGTGTTTGTCTATAGCAAAGCCAGGATTATGAGGGACAAATCGCTTTATATTTCGGGGGAATGTACTGTACTGTGACCGTCATCCCTTCCTACCCGCTCTGTCTGAGTCAGTTCTCTTTAGGCTCTTTTTGTTATTCACTGACAGCGTTACTCAGGGGTAAGGTTTGTTCGGTGTTTAATGAAGATTCTCACCGTAGTGACACAAAGGATGCCCTACACGTTTCACCATCTCCTTTATTTGGTGATGCACTTTACACAACGAGACACTCTAACACTGCAAAACAATTCAAATTATTTATTAAATATTGCAGACCATGTCCTAACAATACCAGAATCAGTCAAACTTCCGCGCAGTAACTAGACCCCTAATCTAGGCTGTCCGCGTGAGGCCACAATGTATAAGTAAGTAATTTGCGGCAGTATTGCCGGGTTCCGGTACCCCTCCCCCCCCGCTCCACTATCTCAGGATCGTCTGTTCGCCTGGTACGTGCATCTCCACAACTTCCTTAGTTAACCAGCCATTGCACATAAATAGTCCCGGAGACTCCAGGTACCACTAGTAATTGCGTGAGGATCGCACACCACTAATCCTTATTGAACCAGCGAACATCCGACTTGCATACAATTCTACTTACGTTCACACAACCCTCCGCTCCCTATCTTTATTAACCCATTGCGCGACCTCTGCCTGTACTATCAGATTCCCGGCTGACTTAAACCGCACAATTTGCCTAGTAAGGATCGTGCTTACCCACTGATCCATGCCCGCTGCACATGCTCATATATTTCCCAAATATCTGACCTTTGCCCACTGGTTCATATTTTTAAGCAAGCTGTAGCTGACTTTCTCTGGCATGACCTGCGATTTTGACGATTTTGGCAGCTGTCGTGTTATGTTATCATTGAAAGAATCTGAAAATTTACATATAATGGTGCTATAACACTGAAAGATCAGTATTGAGGCCTGGTGCACCTGCTCCAAACTCACAGGTGGCTCCTCGATGGCTTTGTGGGCAGGCTGCGTGGATTGCTTTCGGCCTTCTCTCATATTGGGCTGGCACAGGAACACGCGCATGCAGAGGGATTAGCAAAGTGTTGTGGCCACGGTCATTAGTAGTTGCGGTGATGTCTGCGAGGTGTCGTGGTGGGGTGTGCGGGCTTTAGCACATGGGATCGCCTTATCCTGGCTCCACTTGCTATTAGGTGCAGGGCCAGGCTGGCATGCAAGGCTGCTGTAGGCTTCTGCCCGCTTCTTTCCAGGTGTGTTTCCACGGGATGGTGTGTCCCAGCTCCACATGGCACTTGTGGGATTGCTGTGTCCTGGCTCCACGTGCAGGCTTCTGCTTTCTGCCTCCGACCACCAAGTTTCAGCACAGGCCAGGTTCCTAGTTTTCTGCTGGATGGATGGTAGGGTGAGTTGGGCTCGATCATCTATCTAGTTGAGACCCACGGGACCATAGTCAGGATGAATTTATGGTCAGTGAAATCGTTTTTACGGGGATTCTAGTAAATAGGAGATAAATGAGGTTCTAACTTCCCAATCAATTGCTAGAATGGGGAATTCCATTCCCCCGAAAGCCCAGGACCACAAAGAGTTCTGCTTCCACCACCCCTACCAGAGTCTAAATGCAGCAGCAGCATGTGTCCTGGAGCCTAGCTTCATTTCACCTCCTCTTTGAATCCCAATCAATGTGTGTCAATCCCAAAAAAACATATGTCTAGTTTTCGAATATGGTAATTGTATGCATTTTTGAGAAAGAAGCATTTCAACAGTTTTCAAATATACAGAATTTTCATTATTGTCATAGTTTTTTCCACAGCTTTGGCAAAAATATAAATTCCACTTCCTCTTTACCATAAATTCAATGAAGAATATATGTTATATACCTTATATACTCGAGTATAAGCCTAGTTTTTCTGCACAAAAAATGTGCTGAAAAACCCAAACTCGGCTTATACTCGAGTCAAAAAAATAAATAAATCAACAACTAGCCTTTCGGGCGGTGCACCCGAGATCTTCTGTGCGATCCATCCGGTATTGTTGTGCTGACGACGGGAGGGGGGGGGGCTATATACACTGGCGGGGTGGCAGTATATACACTGGGGCAGGGCTGGCAGGCTATATACAACTGGGGCAGGGGCTGCAGCTATATTCAACTGGGGCAGGGTGGCTGGCTATATACACTGTGGCAGGGGCTGGCAGGCTATATACCACTGGGGCAGGGTTGGCCGGCTATATACACTGGGGCAGGGCTGGCTGGCTAATACACTGGGGCAGGGGCTGGCTGGCGCACATACTGGAGAGGCTGTGACGATGGCACTTTCCCACCCTCGGCTTATCCGAGTCAATAGGCTTTCCCAGTTTTGTGTAAAATTAGGGGCCTCGGCTTATACTATCGGGTCGGGGGGGGGGCGGCGTGTACGGATTCGGACTTGTTTTGCAAGACACGCACCGGGAAGAAGAAGGTGAACTCCGGCGGACCTCGGTACGGAATCGACGGATGCAGGAACTCGGGCGCACGATCTTCATGAATTGCGCTGGACCTGAATCCTCGTCAGACCGTCTGAATCGGGGATCGCAACAGTACCAGGTAAGTAAATTTGCCCCACTGTGCTTGACTGTAGTTTATAGTATGTATAAGTCTAAGGTGTATCCGGTCCTTTCATAGAACTTTCACAGTTTCACTTCAAATACTTTTCAGTTGTGTTACGTTTTGCAGCATAAACCTTTCTTAATATTCATGTGATGACTGATGGCACGGCTGTGATATTGAGATGGATAACCCTGAGCATTTGGTTCAAATCGTTCTTAATTTAATTTAGAGTAAATTAAAGAGGAATTTTCGGTAAAGATAAAGTGCGTTCTTGAAAGAGGATCAGACTCCCTTCATATGCATAACCACAAACTGGAAGAGTGCTCAGATGTTATTTACTTCACAGAATTCATCTCATATTCTATTACTGAAATAAAAGGCTGCCCTCATTAAAGATGAATGTTTTTCTCAAAAGTAGGAGAATCAGTTCTGTTTTTTTTTTTTCATAATAAAATTTTTACGACAGTAATTACTATTCTGGCAGAGCTACACACAAGGTCATGTCCATTTTTATTGTTACTGGAGAAATGCACTATGTGGCAGTTGTATTGGAAACCTCCATCTAGTGGCGAGTTGGACCTACTTCTGTCTTCAGAACCACAGTGATTTGTTGTGTAATGCAACGGTATAAGGGGGACATGGTACAGAAATGCTCCACCAAACACCATTACTCTACTCTACCTTCACCGCTCTGAACTGTTGACACCTGAAAGGAAGGGTTCATCTAATTTCTAATTTTTGACCTTACTGTCAGCACTGTACAACAAAAATCAGAATTTTTGTACCCCAACAATGTGTGTTTTTTTTTTTTTTTGTTACAAAAGTGGCACGACACCTACAAAACAATGAAGGCATGTTTGCTTTCTTCAAGAAGTCGCAAATCAATTGGAGACATTAAAGGGAACCTGTCACCATGGACCTCATTTTCACTAAAGACAGGTTGCAGAAGACCATTACACCAGTTCACATATTCCTCTCTGCCTTTTATAAGCATTTGCATTACAATATAATTGTGTGTTATAACTTACTCTTGCATCCTGACAGAATCCTTGGGTAGTCACAGGGGCTGGGCTTTGGTTTGGATGCATTTCAAAAAATAACATGCAGTGTTACTCACTGCTCAGCTCTCAGCCCCCACCTTTGTGACTGATGTTATCTCACCAGGCTTTGAACTCTGTGAAGGAACAAGGGGGAGGAGCTGTACAGGAGCACAAAGGTGGAGTTAGTAACACAGACAAGTCACATGTTGTTTTTTGAAATGCTTCCAAACCAAAGCCCAGCCCCTGTGTCTACCCCAGGATTTTGTCAGGGTGCAAGGTAAGTTATAACACACAATTATATCATAATGCAAATGCTTATAAAAGGCAGAGAGGCATACTGGCACTGCATGTGTGATGGACTTCTGCAACCTGTCTTTAGTGAAAATGAGGTCCCTGGTGACAGGTTCCCTTTAAAACTGGGTGCTGTGTCTGCTATTGGAATTCCTTTGTGGAGAAATTGTGGGAGCAGAGATATATAGCAAAAATGTATGTACACTGCAATGTTTTAATTCACCTTCTGGGAATAGATTGCCTTGTAAATGCGATCAAATCTGTCCATTCAGTATAGCCTGCTACATCGATTGGATTTCTGTTGCAAGGGTCAAATCTGTCCATCTTCCTGTTCTGTGTATACAGAACCAATGCCTGGAGGATAGACAATTTCTAAGTGTCAGAGAATTGATGCGCTATGAGGGCATCAGGGGTACTAAAGGCATTGTATGTGCAGACGTCACTGTTATTTTCCCCAGACCTGCATTTTGAAGGAAGACTTTTCTGAGGAGCTCAGAGAGGAGGTTGTCATGGGGTCTATCAGGTTGACAACATTTTAAACCAGACATGCCTTAAACTTGCTGTAGACATGCTGAGGCAAGATCTCGTGTAGGGATAAAATCCAGCAATTTCATCGAAAAGCTACTTTTAAAATTAGGGCAGGCCGCTCGGCACTCTCCGATTAACCTAATTAAGTACGCCTCCAGCGTGCATAAGAAACTCATCCTGCCCTCCGGTTTCCTTTCCCGAAACCTGGTGACGTCACCGAGCTCTCACCGAGCACGCAAACGCAGACAAAGCCGCACCCACCCGTCTGCAATCGGGAACGAGCCGCCGGTGTTTTGCATTAAATTACCGCAAAACACCGGCGACTCATTCCCGATCGCAGGCGTTTCCATAGACACGCCAATGCGATCGGGCCGTGGCCGCCCCAGTGGGTGCGGCTTTGTCTGCGTTTGCCTTTTCAAACGCAGACAAAGCGGTGCGTGTGGCACCAGCTTCAGGACTCTGGTGCATGTGCACTTGGCATCGGCAGTGGCTTTGCTGACACAAAGCAGCCGGCTGCGCACTACCGGTGCAAAGTACCATTGAGAGAGAAAGGGGAATAGGCAAGTGGGATGCTGGAGGGGTGTGTAATTAGGTTAAAATCAGATCGCCCTTTGTGAGGTGCAGCGCCCTAGTCTCATTGGAATAAAAATTTAAAAGTGGCTTTTTGATAAAATCACTCGGTTTTCTGCCTAGACTTGAGAAGATCCTGCCGCATGTCCACAGCAATCTTGAGGTATGTCTGGTTTATAATGCTGTCTAACAAGTGGTAGATTTCGCCGAAGTACAGTTCATACACTAAGCTCTCCTGTCTGCCTCTCCTAGTCGGTGTAAACGATTGTCCATATTTAAACATTAACATCCATACATGAAATATTCATTGTTGACAGGTACCAGGTAAAAGATTTAATAATGAATAAAGATTTGTTTTGCCTACAAAGAGCGAACATTAGTGGATTTGCTGTTGGACATGAGTCCTTAAGCAAAGTTGCACCCAAGACAGCTGCTACTTGTGCATATTTTATGATGTGAAATGTGAAATTGATGTTTTTGTTTCCGTTGTTTTAATGTTTCCACTAAAGTGACGTGATAACTGCAGAGCAATCTTACTACATGGTCCCAATGCAGACCATTTTCTGCACTAGCAGTTATTTTTGGCTACATTGTTGTTCTCTATGTTCTTATATTTGGAATCAGCAACCATTCATATCCATCTATAACTTCACGGAGAGGCGCCAGAGTAACCAAGGACATTTGGAATATGTCATTACTACTTATATCTACCTACCAAACAAGATCACAGCAAATCTATGATACAGTCTGTAAAACAAAGCAAGGTTCATAGCTCTCGGACTGATCCAATAGAAGATAGAGCAAGTTTCGGTAGGTTCTGCACGTCTGCCGCCCATGTTTGCTGCATTCTTGACGTTCTTGACGTATCCTTACAACGGAGGACTAGGACATGTCCCACTGTATAAACTTATAGTTGGATACATCGTCCTATTCCTTCCCTTTGGAGGAATGAACATCGGCAGCAGCTAAGTGACGTAACTATCCTTATATGGACAGTTAAAGGGGTTGGCCACTTTCAGCAAATATTTGATATGGTTTGTTTTAGGAAAAGTTATCCAATTTTCCAATATACTTTCTGTATCAATTCCTCATGGTTTTCTAGATCTCTGCTTGCTGTCCTTCTATAGAAAGCTTATATATTTACTTACAGTTGATAGAAATCTGTCCATGTGATGTGTGACATGCAGGTGCATGAGCCGTTATCATCAGAGAGTTATAGGAGTTGTGTGATAATAACGTCTTGTGCACCTCCATCACATTATATGGACAGATTTCCTTCAACTGGAAGAAAAAAATAGAAGTTTTTATAACAGGACAGCAAGAAGACATCTAGACAACCATGAGGAATTGATACAGAAAGTATATTCGATAAAATGGATAACTTTTCCTTACACAAACCATATCAAATATTTGCTGAAAGTGGCCAACCCCTTTAAAGGAATCTACCATTTGTTTTTATGCATTGTGAACCAAATGCACCTTGAGAATGCTGTAGTTACACTGATGCAGAAACATATCTGGATTAATCCCTGAACTGAGTGGTTTTGCTCAAAAGCAATTAAAAAAATTCAGGACCCTGGAAAAGCTGGGTGCATAACATTACTATTTCCACTACATCGACGCCTCCCCTGACCTGTCCATACAGGGTACTATCACCTTCGAGCGATGACTCCTACGACAACACTGGGGATGGTTCTGCCGATTGATTACTCTCTACCTGTCAGGGACAACACGTGCATGATGTATTCTCGGCTCTATGCTGGGTAGGACATAGGTGCTCTGGAGCTCTGGAGACAGGCCACAGGGGCCGCAGTCATGAGTCGCATCTAATCATAATATTTTTCACTCATTATTCAGAAACAAAATCCACTCGTTTGCACGGATTAAATAAGATATTGTTTCTTCTTGCATCAGTTGTAGCTACTCATTCTCAACGTGTTTTGGGTTTCCTATACGCATAAAAGCAAGTTGGTTAATTTCCTTTAAAAACACTGGGACATCCAGTAGAGTGTAATTGTTTCAGCGGAGGCCAGATAGGGATCAATAATACATATCCTCATAGCCTCCAATGGAGAAAGCAGGATGGAGAGACGCAGCTTGCATGTACTGTGCAGACAGAGGCATAAAAGATCACATGTAAATATGTTAATTGTTCACCATTTACCTGTGTGCCAGGTTTTTCCTGTGGTGATATACATAAGTTATCAAAATTACAATGACTGTAATGTAGCCTTACCGGAATCTAGCGTGGATCGTAAGCCTATAGAGTAGCTAACGTTATGATGAATTGTGTCTCTGTAGTAATTCCTTACCATTGACTTTTTCAGAGACGGGCACAGACTTAGGCTACTTGTACACAAGCGAGTTGTTCTGACAAACGTGCGCTGTGTGTCTACAGAATTTACTGGCCTGAACGGGGAAGTTCAGAGCTGAACTGACCTGCTGACTTCATTTTTGCAATTCTACGTTCAGGTTGAAAAATCCTGCACACTTAAAAACTTTGTGCCTTGCAGCTGCGCGGCAGCAAAATTTTCACTAATGCAAGGCCACGGCGCTTCACCATAGTAATACACTATACGTTAGAACCCAGTAAGTTAACGTTGATCTCTTATTTACAACATAGATTGCGACAATTGTAGATTTTCCTACTTCTGCACATTATTCCATAATACATAAAATAACACTGCACCTGCTACGCCATCCGCTAGCCTTTGTGGCAATGACCCGTCTCGATTATATGGTAATCCTTGGCAGTGTCCATTTTACAAAAGCCGACACGTCTTTCCCTCAGCGTGCAGCGTATGGTCCACAACTAACATTCACCCTGTGGAGACGCCTGTAATGAGTAACCTGTAGCAGGCGACGAAAATTGAACACGGGGGAACATAAAGTAATCTACTGCTTTATCTCTCAGCACGTAAAAAAAATAAATGACAAAAATTAAAATTTGCCCAGTTACCAACATGCACCAGTACGAACGAAACTCCCCATCTAAATTTCCATCAACTTTTTGTGCTGTGCAGCGCTGCTCTGTTCTTCATTTGGAACATATGTAAGTACAATATAGAGGCAGAGACGGCCATCAGAGAAGCCCACATGTTTTCCATCTAGTTTTCTGCACAATCATTCATCCGGTTTTGTTTGCCCGTTCTACGGGGAGAACGCTTTAACAGAAATGGTGTACATTTGAGGAAAAACTTACCCTGAGACGAGGTTCTTGGAAATCAGGGCAGGAGAATTATATACCATTTGTTATTTTCATCATCTGTCTAGGACTGCATTTACACAATGATGGAGTCCGCATACGTCCGGCAACGCAGAGAAGGAGGAGGGTAACCCCTCGCCTCTCCATAGTGAGCCACGGCTGTGCACACATGGAAAGAAAGGACATGTCCTATCTTTTCCCTGTTTTTCTGAGCAGACGGTGCCCATGTGTCTAACGCTCCTTGTGCCCATTGTGGCTGTCTATATACATACGTCCCAGCAGCGGTGCACGCGTTGGCCGCCGGGAGCGCGGAGGGAGGATCGCTGCTCACCCCCCCGCCCCCCCTCCCATGTTATATATGTAGCACGGCGCCCTATTACTGGGAGAGATAGACATGTCCTATCTTTTCTCCCTGCTATGAAACGGTATGGTGCTGCACATGACGCTGTGCGCCCTTTGCTGTCTATGGGGGACGTAAATACGCCCCCCCATTTGGCAGTATGAATGTAGCCTATGCGACAATAAGGTTTATTTATTTTTTATAGTTGTAAATTTATTAGGTTTTCTATTTTTTAAGCAAGTCACTACTTACTCTCAATTTGGTCATCTAAGCTGTGGCTAGATAATGTGAGAAGACAACTCTTTAGATGTAAAGCATCGCTGGGTAGAATAATATATGGGCATTGTTCCATTTAAGGTTTCCTGGCCTCAATGTTATAGGGCCATAATTTTTTTAACTGGACTTTAGGTCCAGGGGTTTAGATGTTGCAGGGTTCCTACCTTGCTGCTCCCTCTCCATACTCCGTTACCTGTGTTACTATATACCTAACCTTTAGGTGCAGGTGTTGGTTTTTGAGATTGTTAAGGAGGCCAAATAGACAGAGGTAAGAATTGAAGTTCTAAAGACAGACCAGCAGCAGTTTCCCAACCTGGACTACACATGGGACAGAAGCCTAAGCTGGTGAGAGCCATTGTTTGGACTATTCCTTTTGTACGCCTACCTGAAATCAAAGACATATTATTTTTGTTTTATGCTGAAGAAGCTTGTGGAGTTCTTGTAGGACTGTGTTAATAATAATACTCCGCGGACTGTTATTTGACAAACCTGCCTTGATGTGAATTTGTGGCAGACACAATTCTGCCTGAAGGGTCCCTCATCTCCCACAGGGGTTGTGCCAGGTTCCCTGTGGGTAGGGACAGCTGTGTACTTAATTACTTTGTTGTAATGTTCGTTTTGTCCATTCCTCTATATCTTGCATTGACAAATGGGATTCACCTTCTTGCTGTAGTGTCAGCACTTTTTGGTCAATATCAGAGAATAGGAACGCACTTGATTGTTCGTTTATTTATTGCAAACCGCACAAGTGCAGAGTGTTTTGGCAATAATGCCCACAGAAGACGATTTTTAAATAAACCGTCATCCAATGTCAGGAGGGATGAACATTTTAGTTAAAGGAATCTGTCAGCAGTTTTGGCTTACAAAGCTGGAGACACTTTTAGGGCATTTGTCCCTGTAGATCTGTGTAACCATACCTTTTATTGGGTGTTGTCTATACAACAGGCTTATGAAAATGCAATTTAATTTCAGGATTGTACTGTACTGTGACCTCCTGACCCCGTCTGTTCTGAGTCAGTTCTCTTTTAAGGCTTCCTTTTGTACACTACAGCAGTTTACTCAGGGGTAGGGATTGTTCTGTGTTTAATGAAGAGTTCTCACGCAGTAGTGACCCAGAGTGCCCTCAAGTTCAAGTAAAGTTAAATATTGCACCCGGTCCGAATCAGTCAAACTGTCCGGCAGAACGGACCCTAATCTGTGTCGCATGGATGCCCACAAAAGGGTCACGTGCACAACAATCCCAGCGCACACACTTCTTAAATTCCTGTGCAAGCCGTTTTAGCCATTGAAGAACGTGAACATCAGACTAAAGTGCACTGCAACCCCTTAGAAGAATGATATAAATTCTAGCTTATAAGCCTTTTAATGGCTGTATCGAACCGGAGGCGTCGTTTTTTTTAGGAAATATGGCGCCCAATAGAACTGGCATGGCGAGATTGGTTTCATATGATAGTAAAAGGTCAGTCCGCCGCCCGACTTACAACGTTTCGGCTAACGGACCAACCCGCGCATGCGCATCCACTTCCGGGTTTCAATAGCGCTGCTTGGAGTGCTGCGCGCCTTCCATTGGGCGGTCCCTCGATGGTGACGGGGATCGTTGGTCGGAGCCAGAGGCTGGAGGGGGCCATGGAGGTGACGGGGATGGGAACCGTTGGTGCGGAGCGAGAGCCTGGAGGGGGCCATGAGGTACGAGATCTGCGGGGCGGAGCGATAGGCTGTTAGGGGGGGGTCCCCGAATGGAGGGTGACGGGGATCGTTGGGCGGAGCGAAGCCGGAGGTTTAGCCAGGAGGTGACGGGGAAATCGTTGGCGGCAGCGAGAGGCTGTAGGGCCATGGTGTGACGGGATCGTTGCGCAGAGCGAGAGGCTGGCGGCTGTGGATGTGACGGGATCGTTGTGGCAGGAGCGAAGGCGGCTGAGCGTGCGGGCCTGGAGGATGACGGGACGTTGGCGAGATGGAGCGGCTGTGGATGTGACGGGGATCGTTGGGCATAGCGAGGGCTGGATGCGGCCATGGAGGTGACGAGATCTTGCGGAGCGAGAGGCTGGAGCGGGCCATGGAGGTGACGGGAGCACAATCCGTTGCCGTTTATAAAGTAATGTAATTGCCGTCGATTTGCGGTTCAGGTAACTAAGGATTGCGTTCGCTGGTGCCGATCTCAACGCTTTCCTTAGTTTACCAGCCAGTGCACTAGAAGCCGGAGATCCAGGTAACTAAGTAAGCGTGGAGATCGCACCAGCTAATGCCTTAGTTACCAGCAACCCGACTTACATACAAATTCAACTTAGTCATTACCCCCCATCCCTTATCTTGTATGTAACCCAGGGACTGCCTGTATTCAGATTCCGGCTGAACCACAATTTTCCTAGTAAGGATCTGTGCGATTCCCACTGATCCATCCCTGCTGCACAGCTCATTTATTTCCAAATTCTTCCTTTGCCCACTCAATATTTTAAGAAGCTGTAGCTGATCTTTCTCTGCATTACCCTTGGATTTTGACAGATTTTGCAGCCTGTCGTGTTTGTTATTTAAAGCCGCTTGTACATTTAGATCACATTAATTAACGAGTTATTTGTGAAAAAAAATACGAATATCAAAGTCTTCATCTACGCAAATATCCTTTGGACCGCGCTATATGGAGGCCGCCTATAAAACAATTTATGTGCGTCGTGTGAACTGAAGAGACACTTGGTAGAATTATTCAATGCAAAATGTTTACTGCTAATCAAGTGCATGTAAATGACTTTATAAATAAAGATTATATGGTATTCCGAGAAATCACATCCACAGCGGGGGGGTTGTGTAGAACAGTTATGTAACACTAAATGATACATGCTGACAGATTCCATGTACCGCGAATTGAGTGCATATTCCCTCCGTGTAGCGTATGATCAGCATATGTTATACACATCTATGGCTCCACCATGTGTGTCTGCTCAATAGGAATAAGAACTGATCTGCATACCTTTTTTCCCATGGAGCATTGCCCCTCTCCACAAGCAGAAACTGTACACAAGATTCTCCATCTACAGCAGTGGTAGGGAACCTATGGCTCGGGACACAGATGTGGCTCTTTTTTTGCTACATCTGCTCTCAGACAGATCTTTAATAAATAGTGCGTGGCTTGCTGTGTGTCTTAAACTGATCACTGGACCAGGCAGCCATGTTACCGCAGCCTTGTTCCTTTGTGTGACCCAGGCCCATCGCTGCTCATCTAAGCCTGGGTCAAAGAGAAGAGCATGGGATCGCATGAAGAGCTGGCTGCAGGAGCGCAGGTCGTGAATTTTTTTTTTTTTTAAAATTGCTTTGACTACCTATTTCTGTGAAGCATGTGCTGTGGCTCCTAAAGATGGGGGGGCATGTGCTTTGGCTAGCTATCTACTTGGGGGCACGTCTTGCTAGGGGTATGTGCTGGGGCTAGCTACCTACTGGGTGGCACGTGCTGGGGCTAGCTACCTACTGGGTGGCATGTGCTGGGGCTAGCTACTGGGGGTATGTGCTGGGGCTGGCTATCTACTGGGGGTATGTGCTGGGGCTGGCTATATGCCTACTGGGGGTATGGTGGGCTGGCTATCTTACTCGGGGGTTATGTGCTGGGCTGGCTATCTACTGGGGGGTATGTGCTGGGCTGGGTATCGCTATCTGGGGGGTATGGGCTTGGGGGCTGGCTATCTAATCTGGGGAGTGGGGTTTTATGGCTGGGGCTGGCTATCACTGGGGTTATGGGCTGGGCTGCTATCTACTGGGGTTATGTGCTGGGGCTGGCTACTCACTGGGGGTTTGGTCTTGGGTTGCTCTCTCCTACTGGGGGTTGCTGGGGCTGGCTATCTACTGGGGGTTATGGCTGGGCTGGCTAATCTACTGGGGGTTTTGGGGCTGGCTATCTACTGGGGGGGTTATGGGCTGGGGCTGGCTATCTACTGGGGGTTATGGGCTGGGGCTGGCTATCTACTGGGGGTTATGTGCTGGGGCTGGCTATCTACTGGGGGTTATGTGCTGGGGCCGGCTATCTACTGGGGGTTATGTGCTGTGGCTACCTATCTACTGGGGGTTATGGGCTGGGGCTTCCTATCTACTGGGGGTTATGTGCTGTGGCTACCTATCTACTGGGGGTTACTGTGCTGGGGCTTGCTATCTACTGGGGGTTATGTGGCTTGGGCTGGCTATCTACTGGGTTATGTGGGCGGGGCTCATAGCTATCTACTGGGGGTCTAGCTTGGTCTGGGGCTTCTACTCTCTGGGGGGTTATGTCTGTGGCTACCTTCTACTGGGGGTTATTGGCTGGGGCTTCCTATCTATCTGGAGGCACATGAATATTGTATGGCTCTTACGGAATAACATTGTAAAATATGTGGCGTTCCTGGCTCTCTCAGCCAAAAAGGTTCCTGACCCCTGCTCTACAGTATCCACCGGAGTATTTTCTCTTTTTACCTCCATAAAGAAGACGCCTCACAGACTTTTATACCTTTCTATTATGGTGGTTTCCAGAATCGAGCCAAAGACCCAAGGTGTATGGTCCCCTTCCATTATTTTCTTTTTCAAGCTGAGAACTTCTAAAAGAAATGCCAGCTGTGTTTTGTATTTGCCAGAGATTGGCATCAAAGCCCTCGGTTGATCTTCTTCTTTCTCACCCAGTTTAACCGGAAGGTACATTTTCAATTTTGTTGTAATGTTTTCAATAGCAGAGGCAACGATAGATTGGCAAGAGCACAAGATGAGCTCGGAGGAGGAATATTATTTAAAAGTGTTAAAAATGACCAAAAAATGCAAAACACTCAGGATTATGTGCTAGCTAGTTTGTCTGCAACCCTGATGCTACTACTTCCAGCATGTCCAACTGTCACTGACTTTAGAACTACAGGCAGTCCCCGGTTACATACAAGATAGTTACTGTAGTTTGTTTTCTTAAGTTGAGTTTGGTATGTAAGTTGGATCTGTATACTTTATTATTGTAACCCCAGTCAAAAGTTTTTTTAGTCTCTTTGTACAATTGGATTTTAAAAATGTTGGGTTGTCATAAGAACCAGGATTAACACTAAATCTTCATTACAGACCCTGTGATAACTGTTACAGCTGATTATTGTAGCCTAGGACTAAATTAACAGTAATTACAACCAAGACGAGTCACTAGGGGTAGTAACACGATTGTTAGTTACCTAGAAGCTGAGTCATGTAATGCAGAAGTGCATCAGCTTTCTTAAGATTGAGCCGACCTCCTGTAATACTACCACAAGCAAATTGCCACTTTTATCTTATTACTTCAGGGTGGTTGGCCACTTTTACCTCATGTTCTGTGTAATGTGTGTAAGTGTGTGGGGGGGGGGGCAGAATAGGCATTTAAGCAATATACATCTAATAAATTCATCATCACTTCATCACTTTTGTCTTTTACCTCATCAACCAGACATCCCTGACCATAAATTGCCACAGGTGAGGTCATGTGATCTTATCATGTGATCTTACCAGTACGGGTCCTGACCTTATATTCATGAATTAATATTGAAGGAAATCTACCATCAGATATGTAACCTGAATGGTAAGTTGCTGCACCTACATTCTAAACTCTAATCTTCTTTCGGCTAAATATAGACTACTATCGACCGCTAAATTACAGCTTTATCTTTTAATATGCTCATTTCTGGAGAGCTACTCCACGCACCCCATACCTTTGCTGTCCCTGCCTACCTGCTTCGACCCTCGACGTGCAGGTTCCCTGATGGCGCTCCTCAGCACGTGCTATGCACATGGTTGCTCTGCCTAGAACTCCTATCTAGCAGAGCGCATGCACGGTACTCCGCTTTCGGAGCCGACAGGGCACCACCTCCCACTATACACTTATCGCTCTACATAGCTGGATACAATATGTACTTAATCGGTTAACTGACGTGATCATGTCTGTATAATAGACCTGATGTGTGGTGTGTCATGGTGCAAGTGACCAGTTATAGAGAATCTGCTCAGCATGTTTTTTACAAGCAAAGCTTAGATTGTTATATGTATCGTCCTGGAAAACTGTGTGTGTTCTTTGAGTCAGTTGGTGGTAGATCTCTGCACTAAATGCAACACAACCCTCCCCCCTGATATTGTGCTGCAGTCAAATGAGAAGTCCAACACCAGTGCCCAAGTGTTCCAAGTCCACACTACACTCCTGGAATATAAATGCATGTTTCTGTCTACAACAACGTTCGATCATATTGGCCTCCTGAGGACAAGATGGAACATTTGCATCATTTTAGCTTTTTTCCAGTGTCCCTCTGCACAAAGAAAATTGTGGGGCCAGCAGAAGGTCTTCCAAAGATAATTCGGCCCTCTTCCTACATACCCAAGTAGCGAAGTAAGTATCACTTAAATATATGACTGAAAGCAGCATCTTTTAAGTTGCTTGCAACTGCAGGAAGAATTTTTGAGTCCTGTCTGGTGTGATGGGGCGATGGCCCGGGTGCCCACAAAAGGGCTCTGAGTGCCGCCTCTGGCACCCGTGCCAATAGGTTCGCCACCACTGCTATAGGCTTTAAGGAAATGGCAGGGACAACTGCGACATAACTTTTTAAAGAGACTGTCACCCATAATTTCGGCACTAGGACTGCTTACTAATAAGAGCTCCTAGTGCCGAAATTATGGGTGACAGGTCCTCTTTAAGTGGTTCTCTACAAAAAAAAGAAAAAAAAAGCATCCGTTTTGCAATTTCAAACTTGAAGGTGTGAATCACTGTTAAAATACTGAATAAAAACCCTTTTAGTGTACGTATGGGGGTAAAGTACACTTACGTACATACCAATCCGGGCAATGACTTTTTGGATGAACACGTTGTACATGGCATGTTGTTATATATGCAGAGCACAGAACTTGTGATGTTGAGTATTGTCAGTACAGTCCTGTGGCACATGAATGCTTTATTTATGAAATTTCCAATGCTTTTCTCATCTTTTTCGATTATATTAAGGTTTTTATGTGAAACGAAAAAAATAGAACTTATCGTCAGAGTTTGCTTTACCAATATCCCTTTGCAAAAATAGAACTTATCGTCAGAGTTTGCTTTACCAATATCCCTTTGCATGGAGACTTTGGTAAAAACAAGCTTTTCTTCTGGCTGTATGATGGGTAATAAATAGAAGTGATGAAATACTGGATATATTGGCCTCCTGAGGACAAGATGGAAATTTGCATCATTTTAGTTTTTTCCAGTGTCCCTCTGCACAGAAAGAAAATTGTGGGGCCAGCAGAAGGTTCTTCCAAAGATAATTCGGCCCTCTTCCTACATACCCAAGTACGAGAAGTAGTATCACTTAAATATATGACTGAAAGCAGCATCTTTTAAGTTGCTTGCAACTGCAGGAAGATTTTTGAGTCCTGTCTGGTGTGACTGGGGCGATGGCCCGGGTGCCCACAAAAGGGCTCTGAGTGCCGCCTCTGGCACCCGTGCCAATAGGTTCGCCACCACTGCTATAGGCTTTAAGGAAATGGCAGGGCAACTGCGACATAACTTTTTAAAGAGACCTGTCACCCATAATTTCGGCACTAGACTGCTTACTAATAAGAGCTCCTAGTGCCGAAATTATGGGTGACAGGTCCTCTTTAGTGGTTCTCTACAAAAAAAGAAAAAAAAGCATCCGTTTTGCAATTCAAACTGAAGGTGTGAATCACTGTTAAAATACTGAATAAAACCCTTTAGTGTACTATGGGGGAAAGTACACTTACGTACATACCAATCCGGGCAAGACTTTTTGGATGAACACGTTGTACATGGCATGTTGTTATATATGCAGAGCACAGAACTTGTGATGTTGAGTATGTCAGTACAGTCCTGCTGGCACATGAATGCTTTATTTTGAAATTTCCAATGCTTTTCTCCTTTTTCGATTATATTAAGGTTTTATTTTGAAACGAAAAAATAGAACTTATCGTCAGAGTTTGCTTTACCAATATCCCTTTGCATGGAGACTTTGGTAAAAACAAGCTTTCTTCTGGCTGTATGATGGGTAATAAATAGAAGTGATGAAATACTCTTATGTTTATTGAGCATGTCTTTGTTGTAAATCTCTTGTTTCTCCCTCTTTAGTGATAGCTCAGTAAATTACTTATCATGGCGTCTTTTCTTTTTTGCTTGCCTGCCTATCGCTGTTTACTATAGAAGCTGCCATCGGTTTAATCCCAGGCTTATTCTTTACTGACTATAAAGCAGAACATAAAAGAATATTGTAAAAGCAAATAAATAATGAAGTGAAGTATTTCTGTTTGTGCCGCTCCATCACGTACATAATGGACTATTGAGTACAGACACAGTGGCAGTCATAATCTCTTTGTAACTCTTTGGATATGGTATAAATTGTTATTGACTCGAATCACAATTAACATTGGAACGGGGCGTTATCTGCGGCAAGAACGATGAGCAAACTCTGGAATGGAGAGTCAGCAATTTTATAATTCATTGCTCCAACGCAACATGTTACTCGGAGAAAACCCTTATGTCTTTGTAATTTATGTCGGAGCAATTAGGAAGTCGTATAAACGCTAATTTGGAACGATCTCTCCCTTTATCAGGCATTCTGCTCAGGCTCTCTGATATCACAGATATTTTCTTGTAGACAAATCGCCCTTTAGTGTTTTGCTTATTCTCTTGTGAAGGCCTGAACGCAATTTTTTAATGGCCAAGAATAAGAGTGATCCATGGCCCTGATTACATCCTCTCTGACCTTTTATTGCTTTCCGACTTTTTTACATCTATTTTAATTGGCAATTAATTTTCTCAACTTTTCTCCTTGTGTAAAAAGTTGGAAAAAGAAAGTATGGGATATCAGTGCATTAGTATTTCCTACATGTCCAAACATTTCTCGAATCCCCAATTCACCTCTAGGCCTTAATCAGTGATGTACTTAGTGCAGATTCTGATGCCATTTTACGTGTCAAAGTTAGTATAGTAGAGTAGGGAAAAAGAAAGTGGAAGTATTTCTTAATATGTTACTTATACTAGTTTGGTGTAGTCACAGCTTTAAGTGTTTGGATATAACCTCAAAAATTACATGTAATGCCAATCTCTACAGGGAATGTGTCCTTCTCATAAATATCCCTTAATATTTTATAGTGATAATTATAATCTTTATTAATATAGCACCTTCATATCTTGAAGGTCTTTAGGATATATTGGCTCCTGAGGACAAGATGGAAATTTGCATCATTTTAGTTTTTTCCAGTGTCCCTCTGCACAAAAGAAAATTGTGGGCCAGCAGAAGGTTCTTCCAAAGATAATTCGGCCCTCTTCCTACATACCCAAGTACGAGAAGTAGTATCACTTAATATATGACTGAAAGCAGCATCTTTTAAGTTGCTTGCAACTGCAGGAAGATTTTTGAGTCCTGTCTGGTGTGATGGGGCGATGGCCCGGGTGCCCACAAAAGGGCTCTGAGTGCCGCCTCTGGCACCCGTGCCAAGGTTCGCCACCCATGCTATAGGCTTTAAGGAAATGGCAGGGCAACTGCGACATAACTTTTTAAAGAGGACCTGTCACCCATAATTTCGGCACTAGGACTGCTTACTAATAAGAGCTCCTAGTGCCGAAATTATGGGTGGACAGGTCCTCTTTAGTGGTTCTCTACAAAAAAAGGAAAAAAAAGCATCCGTTTTGCAATTCAAACTTGAAGTGTGTGAATCACTGTTAAAATACTGAATAAAACCCTTTAGTGTACTATGGGGGAAAGTACACTTACGTACATACCAATCCGGGCAATGACTTTTTGGATGAACACGTTGTACATGGCATGTTGTTATATATGCAGAGCACAGAACTTGTGATGTTGAGTATGTCAGTACAGTCCTGGGCACATGAATGCTTTATTTTGAAATTTCCAATGCTTTTCTCCTTTTTCGATTATATTAAGGTTTTTTATGTGAAACGAAGAAAATAGAACTTATCGTCAGAGTTTGCTTTACCATATTCCCTTTGCATGGAGACTTTGGTAAAAACAAGCTTTTCTTCTGGCTGTATGATGGGTAATAATAGAAGTGATGAAATACTCTTATGTTTATTGAGCATGTCTTTGGTTGTAAATCTCTTGTTTCTCCCTCTTTAGTGATAGCTCTAGTAAATTACTTATCATGGCGGTCTTTTCTTTTTTGCTGCTGCCTATCGCGTTTACTATAGAAGCTGCCATCGGTTTAATCCCAGGCTTTTCTTTAACTGACTATAAAGCAGAACATAAAAGAATATTGTAAAAGCAAATAAATAATGAAGGAAGTATTTCTGTTTGTGCCGCTTCCATCACGTACATAATGGACTATTGAGTACAGACACAGTGGCAGTATAACTCTTTGTAACTCTTTGGATATGGTATAAATTGTTATTGACTCGAATCACAATTAACATTGGAAGGGGCGTTATCTGCGGCAGAACGATGAGCAACTCTGGAATGGAGAGTCACAATTTTATAATTCATTGCTCCAACGCAACATGTTATCTGGAGAAACCCTATGTCTTTGTAATTTATGTGGAGCAATTAGGAAGTCGTATAAACGCTAATTTGGAACGATCTCTCTCTTTATCAGGCATTGCTCAGGCTCTCTGATATCACAATATTTCTTGTAGACAAATCCCCTTTAGTGTTTTGCTATTCTTGTGAAGGCCTGAACGCAATTTTTTAATGGCCAAGAATAAGAGTGATCCATGGCCCTGATTACATCCTCTCTGACTTTTATTGCTTTCCGACTTTTACATCTATTTTAATTGGCAATTAATTTTCTCACTTTTCTCCTTGTGTAAAAGTTGGAAAAAGAAAGTATGGGATATCAGTGCATTAGTATTTCATACATGTCCAACATTTCTCGAATCCCCAATTCACTCTTAGGCCTAATCAGTGATGTACTTAGTGCAGATTCTGATGCCATTTTACGTGTCAAAGTTAGTATAGTAGAGTAGGGAAAAAGAAAGTGGAAGTATTTCTAATATGTTACTTATACTAGTTTGGTGTAGTCACAGCTTTAAGTGTTTGGATATAACCTCAAAAATTACATGTAATGCCAATCTCTACAGGGAATGTGTCCTTCTCATAAATATCCCTTAATATTTTATAGTGATAATTATAATCTTTATTAATATAGCACCTTCATATCTTGAAGGTCTTTATAGATCATGGGGTGGAAATACAAACAAAATAACACATTACAGAGTAATAAAACATTCAGATGAACCAATAGGAATAAACTTCTAAAAAAGAATCCACCTGTGTTTTGTATGTGCCAGAGATTGGCTCAGAGCCTCGGGTGATCTCTTCTATCTTCTTATCTCACCCATTTTACCTGGAGTGTACATGCTTGCAGTTATTGCTTGGTATGTTTTCAATCTCACAAGGAGCAACATATATTGGCAAGAGACAAGATAGCTCGAGGAGGAATATTATTTTAAAAGTGTTAAAAATACAAAAAAATGCAAAACACTCTGATTATGTGCTTAGCTTTTCTGCAACCCGAATCTACTACTTCCAACATGTCACAGTCCCGACTATTAGACCTACAGCATCCCCCCGGGTTAGCATACAAGATAGTTACTGTAGGTTTGTTCTTACGTGAGTTTGTATGTAAGTCGGATCTATTCCTTTATTATTGTAACCCCTCTCAAAAGTTTTTTAGTCCTCTGTGACAATTGGATTGTATAAAATGTTGGGTTGTCATAAGAATCAAGATTAAACCTAAATCTTTCATTACAACGCCCTGTGATAACTGTTATAATGCTGTTATCATTTGTATCCTAGGACTAAATTACAGTAATTACAACATCCAGAGGTTCCGTTTGTAACTATGGGTCTATGTAAGTCAGTGTTCTTAGTATGGGACCTCCGTAATGTAATACCAACAACTTGGCCACTTTTATACTTTTACATATACTTCAAGGGGGTTGGGCCACTTTACCGTCATGTTCTGTGTAATATGTGTGTGGTAAGTGTGGGAGGGGGTGGGGGGGCAGAATAAGGCATTAGCAATATACTCTATAAAAGTTCAAAACTACTCACTCTTCATGGAGCACTTATTGGGGTTGGCTTTTACCACAAGACACACATGATCAATCAAATGCCCTGTCCACATAATAAATTGGCCACAGGGAGGGTCATGTTGATCTTATCATGTGACTGTCCAGGGTCAATCCCTGACCTTACTATTCATGATATAACAAAAAAAGATTGAAGGATTCTACCATCAATATGTACCCTGATGGTAAGTTTGCTACCCCCTACATTCTAGACTCTAATCTAATCTTTTCTCTAATATTAGACTAATCGACGCAAATTACAGCTTATCTTTTTAAAGATCTCATTTCTGGAGAGACTTACTCCACACCCCTTAACCTTTGCTGTCCCTGCCTACCTCTCGACCCTCTCGTGCACGGTCCCGATGGCGCGTCCTCACACTGCTATGCACATTTGCTCTTCTAACCTCTATCTAGCAGAGCGCATGTGCACGGTATCTCCGACTTCGGAAGCCGACCGGGCACCTCCCACTATACACGTACGCTCTACATAGCTGGTCAGCACTTATCGGTTAACTGACGCGATCAGTGTCTTTATATAGACCTGTGTGGTGTGTGTCATGGTGCAAGTGACAGTTATAGAGAATCTGTCGCATTTTTTACCCAAGCATAAGCTGTAGATTGTTATATGTATCCGTCCTGGAAAACTGTGTTGGTCTTTGAGCATGTGTTGTGTAATATCTCTGCACTAAAATGCACACACAATACCTCCCACCTGAATTGTGCGCAGTCAATGAGAGAGTCCAAACACCAGTGCCCAAGTGTTCCAAGTCAGCTAAATCCCTGGAATATAATGCATTTTTCACAGGTCTGTTAATCCGTACCCTGTTTGATCACAGCTCCTGTATATGTAGCAGATAAGATGTGTTTGATCTAAATTCAATGCATAATTAACAAACCATTATCTTCTTTCCTTTGTGAATTAAGGGAAAACTTACTTACAGAATAACCAAATTGAGAATTAAGGTAACAAAAACTTGTTTTAGGATAGTAAAGTTAGTTTGTGGTTAGCACTAACCACATTTGATCTAATTAATTCTATACTATCTCTTCATCATCGGAGACCTAAAGGGGACTGTCACATTGGGGCAGATTTACTTACCCGGTGCCATTCGCTATCCAGCGGCGCATTCTCTGCGGTGATTCCGGGTCTCCCGGCGATTCACAGGCTTTCCTCCTTCTCCGACGTCCCCAAGGTGTCGCTTGCTGCGCTGAATCCGCCGATTTCCTCCGAGTGCACGATCCATTGCTCGGGTGCAGGTAAGCGCGTTCCATCTACACTTTTGCAAAAAAATTAAAAATAATGCGGGTTTTCTCGCCGAATTCCGTTGGGTTTTCCGTACGGCCACGCCCCCCGATTTCCGTTGCGTGCTGCGGCACCGATCGCCACAATCGATCGCGTGCTCCGAATCCGGGTCTGAATACAGTTAAAATCGCCGCAAAACCAAAAAATTTGCTTTAAACTCCTTGCAAAATCGCGAATCGGGCCCTTATTAATTGACCCTCATTGTGCTAATCTGTAACAATCCTGATGACCGACCATTTTATTGCCACAGACGAAGAAAATTAATTGTTTTACGCTTTTGCACGAAGATATTGACTGATCGGTAAACATATAATGGGTTACCCGTAATTCACAAAGAATATCTGACCATTTCAGCATAAAGCCCCACAAAACTTGATGTTCTCGGCAAACAGTAGGCCACGCTGTATGCAGTATAGTTTTTACAATATTGTAAACATGTGTTTTGAGATCTGTCTAGAAGCCTCATTGGTTTTGCTATGAGGAGTCTCTGGAGAGTCTGAACCTCTGTACTGGCGGCAATCCTTAGGAAAATGTGTCGTCCTCATGGTTATTGGCTGCCAGTTATGTAGCTCTCCTTGCAGTAACGGTGCTGGCGCTGGGTAACAATCCCTTTTACTCTATCAATTAGTGTAAATGTATGCGCCAATCTGTAGCTCTTTTATAAATTCGCGTATCTGGAATAAAACACTTTGTGGCTGCTGTGGTGTACTTCTGTGGTGTTACCTCCTCTGATAACAGGCACTTTTCTGATGTGCCCATCCTGGTCAGACATGACCATTTGGAGGATTTGCTTAGTGCTCAAAAGATTTTGGAGTGGAGAATGAATATTGTATACTCTGGTCCGTACCATCGAACTATTACTTACGTCCATTGAGCAAACCTTATTAAACTCTCTTTCTCTTGTGCTCGTTCTTGAGGAATCAATTTGTCTTTTTTTTTTTTTTTTTTTTCTGCAATTAAAACATATTTGGGAGAGTTAATAATGCTTCCCAGCGACTCCAGATTCCTTATACTAATTTCATCATTGCTGTAGGTTGGTGTTTCTGTTCTGTATTCTTACCTAATGCCCTGGACCGCAACGTCCCCTGCCACTCCGGTATCACACTCTGTGTGGACGCATATAAGTAAAATTCACATTACCATGCAGCTTCTTTATGAATACGGTGTCCTACCACTTTGCTGCAGTGGTTTCACAAATGTGGTGCCTGGGTTAAAGACGATTAAATACCCCCCACTAAAGTATCAAACATGGGCACATTTACTTGCCGGTCCCGCATTGTGCCCTGTGCCGCAATTCATCAAACTAAGGTTGTGTGCCCGTATCCTGCATGTGTCCTTCCCCGCTCATGTCCGACGAGTTTTACATCTCTTCCTGCTCCTATCATTGCTTGATCTTGCGGGAACATTTTGGAAAGTTTACACTCCCGCCTAGTCCCAATCAGTTGGATCATCCCCCGACTTCTGTCCATGAAGCCAGCGCGCTGCGCCAAATCCAATCGCAGCGCACAATCCCCTGTTGGTATCTTCACGGCCGTGCAAACTCCTAAATGTAGGAAGTCCCGCCGAAAGTGGGTCCCGCGACCCTTAGTAATAAGCGCCATATTTCTCCACTTTATAACGGGACTTGCAGAAGAATGTATTGAGGAAATTCCCTTATTAATCTGCAGTATCTACCTTACCTTGTGTTGCCTCACACACAGGTACCCAGGATCAGAATGTGGTGGCCTGTCCTAGTATAAGAACCATCTGGGCACTCTGTTGTGAGGCTGACTAGCCTATACATAGTAGAAACCACAGGAAAACTGGGGAATCTTCTCACTGATAAAATGATAGCTGTAAATTTGGTACAAGCCTAGGCCAGTTGTACATGCACCACCTTACCGTCCTTATCGTAAAACGGACAATCTGGGCATTATTTACAGGACTTCTGTTCAGTAACACTGACAATATCACAAGGGCCTGCGATCCACCATCATTGAGTTTATTTGGCATTACGGCATAAGGGGGGGAGGAGGCCAGTGGCGGAGTGGGGCGGCCATGGGCTGCAGATCTTTTTCTATGCCAGGTCGGACCTAGTGTAGAGATAACGTTTGCAACGGTCTGCTTCTGGATCCATCAAGAGCCTGGAAACCTTTTGAGGTATCGGGCTGAGTTGGAGGGGTCCGCTGCATTATCTTACGACCCTTCACAATATAATAACCCCCTCTGAGTTTCAGATCATAGAGATGAGTTTATATCTAGCAAACTGCTTGTATCAGCGGTTTTTTAGTCTTGATCAGCCACCGCACAGCCTGCTGCCTGAATCAGAAGATTATATGTCTGTGATTGATGGCCCAGGAAATCAATATTTATGGTAACTACTTCTGTGCTCATTTAAGTCATTGCATACCACGAAGTGTATTTCAATCCTCATTGCGGATTGCCGTAGTGGCGTTCGACGGAGGGCGTGGTGAACGTGTAAGTCCTATTGGACGGTAGAGTCGTATAGGCGATCGCTTCATTCCCTGCCTCGCTGTGCATACGTCTGTTACCCCAGAACCCCAATTACAATCCTCCGCGGCGCCAACTCTCAGCTTGTTCTATAGGACACCTCCGCCCCAATAGTATTTACATGTTTCCACTTCCGCCCGTCTGATCGCCACTCCTTCTTGTATACCCAAGCGCTGCATTAGGAGGCAGATCCTGCTTTTTATGTCCATTACAAACTGTCTTGAAAAGGGCCATTTTAGACTGAAATGTAATATTCAATTGAAAATAAAGCATTCTTCTTTTACCATGTAGTGATATATTAGTAGCACAGTGCCAGCTATTTATGTTTTTTTTTTAACACATCTTTAACTACAGGTGGTCCCCTACTTAAGACAAACTACCGATACATACACCCCCTATTTACAACCGACCTCTGGATGTGGTAATCTCTGTACTTTAGCCCTAGATACCATAACCAGCTATAACATTTATCACTGGTGTCCTGTAAATGAAGCTTTATTATTATCCTGCTTCTTTATGACAATCCCTTCTATCCAATTGTACAGAGAGCCTAAAAAAATTGTGTTGGTGTTACATTATAAAATATACATTCAACTTACCATAAATTCAACTTAAGAACAAACCTACCGGAGTTCTTTTCATTTATGAAGACTTTTGATCTTGCTTCCTGGTAGTACTCGTTTATTTTCATAATTCTTTATGTGTCATCTTTTCTCTCTCTTTTGGGCTTCTTTTGTATCTGAACGATCCTTTGACATACAATTGTCTTTTTTCCTCTCCTCATGAGGCATCAGTTCAATGCATTAATACAGGTACACCACACAAAAATGTACCTTACCACTTTGGTTCATTATCTAACTTCATCATAACCAGAGTGACCTCCACTCCTTACCTAGGCTACGAAAGATGGGTGGGTAGTTTATCTGTTCTATTCCTAGAACAGTTTGAGGTACTCATCCCAGACTTATCAATGTTTAAAATCCATCAACACCCTATTCAGTTTTAGTTCACATGATGAACATCTATAGTGAAGTGTTCTAACCCTTCCGACTAACCCAACCCACTTTTCCATCTGGTAGTATAGAGCTCATATTTGGCTTTGGTTTGTACTTATGGTTGGTTCCCCGACTGAATGGATATTACATTTGTACTTAGATATACTATGTTTGTGTGTAAGAATTGGTTTTTCTTGGAGTGAAATCAATGCCCAGTTAGACAAATTTTAATAAAAGTATTGTCAATCTGTCGCTTCTCTGAATGATCCCATTACCATCATCATTAGTTTGTTTCTATAAGACCTTTACTAGAGTGTTCCCTAGCATTATGTTCTTTTTATTATTCAAAGGTTCTTATTAGTTTTCATAGAAATGAAAGCTCAAAGGCAGAGAAGAACAACAGGAGATGCAACAAGTAGAGAGCATTGGGGGGGGGGGGGGCTTAACGTTTTCCGAAGAAGTGGGGTCCTAATCTCTGGATTTAAGGGCATGGATGTATGTGGAAGTATCGATTTTATCTATTAGCCATAAGCTCTTCGTGCGTGTAAGACAACTTTACCAAACCATTACTCTAAGGAGGGAGTGAGAACTCCACTTTCTATTGGATTCACTGATTTTTATCCTGAGAAGATGGACGGATCAAAGACATCTCATATTTCGTCCCTCGGATTAAACTGAAATAAGAGGGGGCTCTGGATTGGGGAACTGGGTTATGCAATTGCGGACGCCCATTGTCTAAAAGGAGGGACACTCAACCATAATAGATATTGTCAGCACCCTCACAACACCATCAGACTGTGCTCGTTCTTGTAGTGTTGCCATACTGGCCCGGTGGATCCCATCTCCAGCATTACCTATATTCTTCATACCTTCCTAAACGAGGTTATCATTCACTTGCGCAACCGCTTCACCATCCACTGGGTGGCCCAGTGTAGAATTGATATCTTGACATAGTTGATAAGTTTGACTGGTACTGCATTTGTGCTGTTTTTGTGTGGCAATCGTCTAATGATTGACACTGGCATAACTTTTTGAAGTAGTTTGACGTTATTTTGGTGCTGTGCGGAGCATCAGAAGTGAACATATTGATTCAAATAAGACCCCTTAGGTTACTGATAAGAGACTGAGAAATCATTTAAGACAACAGAGTTTGTACTCCCACAAGAGTAATAAGCGTTATCAAAGGAAATGCATTATTCAATTAGCAAAGTTGAAAGAAAAGGGAACTTTTTTTTTACTTATTTAACTCATGAACCTGAGCTATGCGTCCTCCGGATTAAAGTTGACAACATATTGGAAGACTGTTGTAGTCTGCGTCGCGTGTTCTTCTTCCTATCTTTCTCTTTTTTTTCTTTCCTCTCCGGCAGACTTTATATTATGATTCTCACATTCAAGGTTCAGTAAAGCAATTGCTTCAAGCTGTTTTACAATTAACATTGCACACAAATAATTCAGCGGTGGTGGACTATGGGTGGTTTCTAGTAGTTTACTGTTTCTATGGATAGGACTAAGACAACAGACGTATTTAAAATGTAAAAAATTTGGATCCCCTTAATTCGTTTTTTGTGGCATGTCCATTTCTTCCTTTCCATGAAAACGAGTTATGGCCATAAGGCTATCTGCATGCAAGTAGAACAGCACTGACCAATTTCATACAACTGATCAACCTTTGTATGATAGTATGGAGACAACTCCATGTAATATACCGGAATTGACTTGATTTATGCTGAAAACTTTTACCTATAAGACACATCTAAACGTTGTGCCATATTTATGTGAATTATATTATGCTTTATTTTTTAATTCTCTTTTTCGAGATTTCAAAGGTTTATTCAGACGTAAAGGCAAGAATTGTTTCTTTTGTTTAGCGCTGTAGAGTGAAGGTTTGGAAAAGATTTAATTTATCTTTCGCAACAAGACGTTACTAAGGATAAGTGATTTTATTTTTTTAAAAGAAAAAACCAACGGAAAAGACTGGGGGCGACGCTAGAGTCGTATATCTGGTAAGGAGGAGCGTAATAGTCACGTGATAGTCTGTGGGAGGGCAGATGGAGGTAGCTCGGATAAGCCAAATCGAACAAAAACTTTTTCAGCGGCGTCCATAACACCCTAATCGCCCTAAGACAGGACCTATGTCGTTACCTGGCACAATAACAGTTATAACTTGCTAATAACTTTTGTATCTTGAGACAATTTTAAATTATGCACTCCGAAAATTGCTGACTATTAAAACGTTCCACTTTACTAAACTAGAACACCTCCAGCCTATCATGCACCTTGTACACTCTATGGGGTTCAGGCCAGTTGCATCTGGGACACTTTGCATTTGCCTGGCCCTAATCTTTGCCAACTGCATTTCGTTTCTAAATTTTATTCACATATTCCATCTTTCTAGAATGATGCCCATGAATGCTCGTCTTGTGAGTCCGGTTAATAGATTGTCTATGCAAGTGGGGAGACGCAGAAGTCTAGTGTACAACAGGCAGTCCCAACTTAGAACACCCTGACTTACAATGACCCCTAGTTACAATGGATCCCTCTACCCCACTTTGACTCTTGGATGCAGGTAATTATTGAACTTTATCCCCGTACTTAGGACACCCACTTAGAGACAGCCCCCCTAGTTACAGCGACACTCTCTCCCACTGTGACACTCTGGTGGAAGCTCTCTGGTGTACTTTAGTCTCAGGCGGCAATGATCAGCTGTAAGGTGTCGTAAATGAGCTTTATTTGTTAATCTTGTTCCCATGTCAAACCCAAAACTTGTTTAAAAATCCAACCTTGTCACAGGGCCAAAAATACTTTCCTGGGTTGCACTTAAACATTAGCCTGTTCCGACTTGCATACAATTCAACTTAAGAACAAAACCTATAACCTATGCTATGTAACCCGGGGACTGGCTGTACAGAGAGGGTTTCTATAGTTTATTCTTAATTTGAATTTGTATGCAAGTCGAACTGTAATTTTAATATTGTAACAATAACAAACATTTTTTTCCCAGTGACAACTGGATTTCAAATTTTTTTTTTTTTGCTGTAATGGGACCAAGGATTATCAATAGCCTCATTACAGACACCTTACAGCTGATCATTGCAGTCTGGGACTATAGTAACACCAGAGAGCTTCACCAGAGGTCACAGTGGGCAGAGGGTCTGTCTGATTAGGGGTTGTCTCTAGTCGGTGTGCCTTGAGTAGGGGACCGTCTGTATTGGTCTTCACCAGCTGCAGAATTACAGGCAGAAGCTTCAGGAAGAGGGATAAACACACACGCCACATGTCCTCATGTACCACACGGAACTGCTTCCAAAAACATCTGGTTGGTGATTAGATTGTGAGCCCCATTGGGGACAGGGACTGATCTGGAAAGATCTGTGCATGCGCTGCGTTACTCTGTGTGCGCTATATAAATAGAATTATATTATTATTATGGGATGTGCTTTTAAGGCTCTGTTTCCATGCGTTTTAATAGCTTCTATTTTACAGGATCCATTCTCATCTGTTTGATGATTTATGATGAACTTTGCCAAACTTCTATTACACATTGTAAGACTTTCTCCAGAACTTCTTCTCCTGCCAGACTTCCATTAGCCCCCTAATTTTACAAGATTATACCGTAGCGTGGATTTACAACACTAATACTTCCTACTGTTTACAGACCTGCTAATATGTGAGCAGACTTGGCGAAAACAAAACGGCCTCAGGTGTAATATCTTAATCTTAAGTGTGTAGAAATTGACAGTCCGTAAAAAAAAAAAGTCTTGGATTTAAATAAGTTTTTATTCATTTAGTAAGTGACCTACATGAAGCCTTCTGAGTACTCTACGCTGGTGACTTTTATTTTATACCGTATATACTCGTGTATAAGCCGATTTTCGCAAACAAAAATGTGCTGAAAACCTCGCTAGGCTTATACAAGAGTCAATATTAAAAATTAACTTACATACTCCCCTTCCGGTGCTCCCGATGCTCAGCGCGGCTCTTCTTCTTCTCTCCTTCTCCGTGATCTTCGGCCCCCGACTCGCTCTTCTGTCTGCTATACAGCCGGCAGAGACACTGGCCATGTGCTCTCCGCCACCGGCGCATACTCAGGACGGCGGTCGCTGATGCCTTCATAGAAGCGCAAGCGCATTGGCCTCTACTGCTGTTCTATAGAGACAAATAGAAGAGCCGCGGGCACCGTAGCATTCGCGGAGAAAGAAGAGGCCGCACCGAGCTCGGACCACCCAAGGTGAGTATTAAGTTTTTTTTTTTTGAAGTACTGGGCAAACTGGGGGCTGTGCCGTATACTACTGGGGTGCTGGCTATATACTCCAGGGGGATGTTAATACTCACTGGCTGGATATGGTGCTGCGACCAATGCATTTCCTCCACCCCCGGCTTACAACTCGAGTCATAGGTTTTCCCCAATTTGGTGGTAAAATTAGGGGCCTCCTTACTTGGGACGCTTAAACTAGATATACAGATTTTAATTACTTATTCTCTGTTATTAGTGCCACCTGTGAGCTTGATACTTGCAAACGAGATGCATAACTACACTTTTCTTATTTAGTTTATTAGGTCATTTATGTATTATATTTATTTTTTTAGCTGGGGTGAAATTCACACAGAACCATTGCTGCCAAAATCCCTTTTTGCAAAAAATTTCTTCTCCAATCTTTTCCCTCAAAAATAATAATCAGCAGCATAAATCGAAGTCATGCTTACCCTTTTATCTAAGTCGAACTGTTGGCTGTGGAATTCTCAGAATATTGCACTGTAAGACAATAAAAACTGATACACCATATTTAGTTTTCTCTTAGTGTATAAACTAGAATTACTTTTGGTGTGCCAATGTTATGTCTTTAGTAAAAGTAAAAAACTATTCTTTGTACTGTGTGTTAGCCAGTGGTTATATAGATAAAAATAGATAGAGTCCTCAGTTTGTTGATAACTTTATCATCCAAGTACCATTGAAATTAAATTGCAGAGCCACCCGGATTTCAAAAGTCATCTCCTGCATACAAGACAAAGAAGAACCACAAGGTCCCTCTTGTTGTCACCTACACCCACATCTTATATAATGAAACACAAATTACACCATATTTTACCAAAAGATATAACCTAAATCAATATTTCCAGACCTCCCCGTTTCTCTGTGCTATAGACAAGCTCCCAATCTTCATTTCAAAGCTTACTGTCCTCTACAGTAAAACAGGGGCAACCCTGCAACCAACAAGATGTAAAATCTGTCCTGACATAAGGCCACTGTGGATAAAGATTCCAAACCAGGGGCGAACTACGGGGTGCAGCCATAGCAGCTGCTATGGGGCCTCGCAGTCTCAGAGGGCCCCGCATCTGACCTTACCACTAAAGAATGGGATGTGCAACCTTATCTACCATATATGCTGCCACATTGGTACGAATAATTTATAGGTCTAGTAGCCAAGGAAAATGAAGCTGAAGTTAGGGAAAGTAGAAATGACTTGCAATCTCCCATTACACAGCATAATTGCCACTAGATGTGGATGGGTTAGGGGCAGTCCAAATGACACTAGGATCTCTCATCCTGCTATCTACTTCCCCATGTTGCCAGCAGCTACTGGGCAATCTTTTTTAGTCTATAAATTATAAACACTTTGCAACGTAATATAAAATCGAGAATTTGAGAGAACTTGTATGAAAGACATTTCAAATCTCAAGAGAAAGGAGGGAGGACAGTTTATGATAAGAGTTGAACACTCAAAACCGGGATGAATTTATCCATGATTTTTTTGTCTCTTAAAGAGGACCTGTCCACCCATAATTTCGGCACTAGGAGCTGCTAACTAAGTAAGTAGCTGCTAGTGCTTAACAGCTAGTGTTAAAGGATACCGTTACCGGAAAACCTCCGGTAACGCTATCTAACCTACGCGGAGTACAAGGTAATCATCGTACTCTCTACAAAGCCAGTCCGATGTATTCATGCGGGGGCGGGTTTAGGGCGGTGACTTCCGCATGAAGGCCTATGGAGCGAGCAGGGCGGTTCGGGAAGAGGCAGTGCCTCGACCACCCCCTCATGAATACATCGGACCGCTTTGCGAGCAGTCCAAATTACATTGTACTCTGCCGCATGTGCTAGATAGCGCTCGCTACTGGAGGTACACGCTATCCTGCTATGGTGCGTTCATGCTAAACGGGATAGTGTTAACTGTGTCACTATTGGGGCATTATACTTATGTTGGGTGTTTTCTATTCGAGGTTGTTCCTGATACCATGCCTGATGAGAGATATTAGTATCTCATAGCTGTAATTGTCATCAAGTAATCAGCCAGTATCAAGTACCTAATTGTATTTTCTTTTTCCCGTTCTTAACCACACTTTCTATGTATTCCGCAGTCTGCCTTACTTGGGAATTTCAGTCAGCCTGCCTTCAATGTCGTTTACATTAACGTCTGAACTTTATCCTACCAATAGTAAGGTAACGCTTTCTAATCACTTAATTTTCTATTCAATTTTTCACTTTTCCATTACTTATTCGCCAAGCCTCATGAAGTAAAACCAGTTTTCCCCATAAATGTAAGACGTTTTTGTTTTTTATCCATGACATCCCAGTCCTTTTAAAATTCTATCAATATTGTTTGACATAACTAAAGCTTTGACAACTCTTTTTTTAAATCAAAATAACAATGCCTTTTTTTCTGCTTCACTCTTCCTGTAGTGAGCAGTTTATCTGCTTCCGCAAAATTTACTCGTTCCATGCCTAGAGCATATTTCTCTTGATGATTCATCTCTCTAAAGGTGATTAGACCATCCAATGTCTGTCTGTAAAAAAGTGAGGGGTGTCTCTTTACCATTTTTTTTTTTTTTTTTTTACTATGCAGCTAATTGTTGTACTAATGCTTTTATTTCCGCTTCTTCCCCCATGACGGCCCAACCTGGAGGATGCCCCGTGACCCTCTGCATGGAAGGAGAATAAGGTTAAAATGCTTCCCCCTGCATCCTCCCTCCAAGTTTTCTTCCTGTCCCTGCTGATGCAACAAGAGAGGTGCCCATCTCTTCCTCCAGTGGGGGGGGGACGACAAAAAGGAGTTTTTCCATAGGGAACTCACGGTTGTCCTGGCTTCTAAATCCCGGCGGGCTGGGGCGTCGGCCGGTCGGCTTCGTGCCTTCCCCTTTCCCGCCCTTTGTCCTCCGTTTGTCCTGCCGCCTCCCGCGTCCTTGTGTGAGCGCCTCCGCCGAAGAAAATACATTTCCCGCGTCCTCGAGGTCCGATACGACTTCCGTTCCGCGACCGTAAGTAGCGGCTCCCGGACCTCACTGCATCGCTGGAACGGGAGCATGGCGTTGTTGCCTTCTACAAGGGGGATGGCTCCTCCATTAAGGTATTAAGGTCACCTGGAGCGGGCTAGCCGCTATCTCAGGCTCGTAAGTGGGGCATTTGTGCGTTTGGGTTTTTTACTGTGGTAAAGATAAGCGGGTCATGTATATCCCTCCGCTGCCTTTTCATGAGACAGACCATGGGTCTAAAGGAAAGCAAGTGATAAAGGTGATGATACGAGCAGGTCTGAACACCTCGAGAAAAGTCGACTTAGGAAGTTGTAACATGTGTGCCCACTCTGTCTTACCATCAAAAAGCCGACTGCAGTCCTGCATCGCAATTTCATGAGAGGGGAAAGAACGTCCTTCTTAGTAATTAAGGGGTTTATCGCGAAAAATAAGTTCTTCATTGGTCCCGCTGCTACGTCCAGCCCCACCGGTAAGAACTCTAGAGTGGAGCCGGAGTCTCTATATCTGAGGAGGGGGAGGACTCTGAAGCTCCCTCATTCTCCTACTAGAAGATGATGATCCGATGTAACTCCCAAAAACAGAAGATCACGGTCATCTTTTCAGTTGGAGAACTCGACGTCTCTTAGCAATAGACATACCCTGGAAATTGAGGAGCTTCCTCCTCAGAGATCTAGGAGGAAGGTGATTGGGGGGGGAAAGCAACACGCCAGGGTTGTTTCCCCTGAATGACACCATAAGGAGCTAGTTTTCTGAAGGATGGCGCGAACCAGAAAGAGGTCATGTGTCCAAAACTTTAAGAGATACGTGGAGTTGAGCCAGAGGAGTCCAAGGTGTGGACCTTGGTCCAAAAATGGTGTGCAGGTCACAACAATAGTGAATAAGACTGACCTTCCATTTGGGACGCGGCACAATGAAGTACCCAATGGATAGGAGGTCTGACTCTCTTTAAGAAAGGCCTGGGAAACTTCCATGCTCATGGTCTGAAATACTAATTAGCTTCTCTTATCAGGTGGCAAGAAACCTATGTATTGGCTAATGAACTGGAATCCCACATCAAGGAGGGAACTCAAGATCACAATCTTGGGAACTTTCCTTTGCTACATCAGCAACAGCCTTCTTGCAGCTTCCGCGCCGAGTGAATCATTTTTGTCTTCAAAGGAGGGAGCGCTCCCTAACTCTACTCGAACGGGCACGGTGCTGAAAACAGTGACCGGTTGGATAATCAGAATCCAAAGCCAAAGTTTTGGCATCCTCTCCTTCTCAGCGGGAATTTGGTGTTTGGGCCAGAGTTGGATGCTATCTTCGATAGAGCATCAGATAGCAAAAAGGGTTTTTCCGGAGAGATCGATACCCCAGAAGCCAGCCCTTGCGGACTTTCAAAAAGGATTCCTACAAAGATAAAGGGAAAAAGGACGCTGGAGCTAGCCCGAAAGGAGTTAGGGAGAGGGTTTTCCTGTTCTCCACCACCCCAACAACCCTAATAGAAACCAAAAACAAATGATCTATATAGGGGAATAATTGTTAAGAAGTCGGGAGAATGGACAAAATCACTTTAAATCCCTGGGTCTTAGAATATATTACTGCAACTTCAACATCGATTCCTGCAGACTTCCCTCCTACAAAATAATATGCCCTTTCATCCATCCATGTCCTTACAATCCCACAACTTCATATGGCAAGAAGTAGCTTCCCTGCTGTCCTCTGGCGTGATTATACCTGTCCGCACAAGATCAATAGAGATCTGGGTTTACTCGTCTCTTTTTTTGTAAAGAACCGACCGCACCAAACCGGCTATCATCACCTGAGAGGTCTCAACAGTCATCTCTAAACCGAAAATTCGATGGCTCGTAAGATTCCGCCACAACACATTATCACCAAGATGCATTATGTTGTCACTATAGACTTAAAGGACGCATACTATCTACATCCCTAACAACAATAACCCCTTTCTCACAGGATTCTTAAAGGGTTTTCTGTCCTGTCCTCCAGAGGGTTCTACACTAACATTTCAATTTTGTGCACTTCCCTTTGGAATAGTCATCTGCACCAAGAACCTTGTACAAGGTTAATTGGCAAGTGTGGCGGCTCTCCTCTCATACTACAGGTGATGTACTGATCGTCCCGTACCTAGACGCCCTGCTTATTGTTGGCCAAGACAGAGAGATCTTACCTCTTTTCCAGATATCTCACCCTAGAAACCTTAAAAAACTGGATGGTAGTAAACGATCAGAAGTCATAACTTTCCCCCCACTGTGAGAAATTCCTGGGTGTAAACCTGAACCTCAGTTCCCAGTCGTTGCTCTTCCAAAGACAAGGATACCCATCAAGGACCTGATAACGAAGTTCAGAGAAAATCATAGCTCATCAGAGAAGCAATGAGAGTTCTGTCTGGCTCTCTATTAACAGCCTGCTCTCCTCGTAAGCTGTTGCCAGGCCCATTCCAGAACCTCCAGGGATGGATCTTAAGATCCTGGAAACAAAGACAGAGGATCTGGCCAGAAAAATCCCGATTCACCTGCCGTCAAGAGGAACCTGTTATGGGGGTTGAAGACGGATCTGAGGACGGGAATATTTTGGTCAAACAACCAACCCTTACATCCCAATCCAACAGATTCGATCAGAGGCTGGGCTTGTTGCCCTCAGCATTTTCCCGTTCCCCAGGGTACCTGGACAGAGGAGATTACAATAAGGTCCTCAATTTCCGGGAGTTGCAAGCAGTATGGGAAGCCCTCAGCGCAAACACTCCCTCCTTGTCAACAACACCTTATTATGCCTTTCGGACAATCCAACTACGGTCTCCTACATCAAAGGCAAGGGGACCAGGTCTCCTCTCCTGATACCCCCTAGCTCGAAAAATATTTTCGTGGGCAGAACAAACACACCTTCAATATCTGCCACTTCATCTAAAAGGCCAGAGGAATTCAAGGCAGACTCTAAGCAGAATAAAGATCCTCCCAAACGCGTGGAGCCTCAAGGAGGATATCTTCCAGATCTAACATTTTGTGGGGCTATCCTCTTATTGGCTTGTTCGCAACAAGGGAGATACCAAACGCCCACCTATTTTTTCTTTCTCTGGAAAAAGGTAGCACAGGGAAACACTGGACGCCTTCTCTCACCCTGGTGGACATTCCACTAGCCACTCCTTCCCCCCAATTCCCCTGGAGCCAGGGTCCCTGGGAAATATCCAGGAAAACACCAGAGCCATCTTCATTCTCCCAAACTGGCCGAGGGCAGAAAAGTGGTATCCACTCTTGGGAAAATGTCCGCGCCACAGGCTACGGGATTTATGCTTCCACTAATCCAGGAATACTACATCAGGGGGTCCAATCTATCATCCAAACCGGGGAAATTGCCGAGTGTCTGGCCTGGATCCTGAATACAGCTTGTCTAGGGGTTCTCAGGGAACTCTCGTCCGAAGTCCATCAAAGACCTGAGGCAAGTAGAAAACCAGGTCACCTTTTCTACTAACCACTAAGATGAGGACGAGAGTTTCTGTTCTTCGTAAGGGACAGTCCACGCTGTCCGCAGCGTACACTTATATCTTGCAGTGTGCTTCGAATGTCTTCAAAGTGTTTGGAGTTGGGTTTGTCCACCCGCACCCTGAAGGTCAGGTGTCGGCGACTTATAAGTGCTTCTATCGTGTTCCTGCTCCAGCACTCTCATCGAGCACGGTTGGCGTCTAAAATGGGTTATAAAGCCTCTAGGAGAGCCTTGCCTTCGTTCACCTCTGAGAGCGCTAATTGAATCACCAGCCATGGGATCTACCCTACTGTCTTGTAATGCTATTCTTAATGATAGGCATGAAACCATTTCGAAAATCCTATTGACTCTCCAGTTAAAGAACCTACACTTAGTAGTCCGTGTGTTCTCGAAGCACATCACTTTGTCTAGGTAGGCAGGTTTAGGCAACTTCGGCTATCATCTCTAGGGAACCCTACCTGAAAATGTCACGTAGATGATAATTGTATTGAGTTGGATCCTAAATTTGTTCCCAAGGTTGGGTTTCGACTTCCATAGGAATCAGAGTCATTATCACCTACCCTCCTTTCGGGAGAACTCTTCTCGCAATAGAGGAACGAATAAATGTGAGTGTCTTTGGATGGCAAAAATAGGGGGGAAGGGCGTCGCAAGGCCGAAAGGCGATATCGCAGATGGCTAGACTGGCGATTGCCCTTCTGTTACACCTACAGCAAGAAAGTCGATAACCCAGCAGGAATGCTGGAGACTCACGACAGCGGGCTAGTGTCCCACTCTTGGGCGGAAAGAAGAGGCGTCACTAATCAGTCTTTGAGGGCCTGCAATCGTGGTCTTCATCGACACGTTCTCTAAGAACTTTATAGAGCCGGACTTGCATTGTCAACGATTGTCATTTGTGGGCGCACGGTGTTACAGGCTGTAATACCTCCCTAAAAGGCTACTAATTTTGTAAGTCTCCAGTTGAGGGCCGTCGATGGGGGACGAAGCGGGAAATTTGTGAATTAGATACTAACCGGTTTCTATTTCCATTAGTCCACCATGAACGGCCTATATATTTTCCCTCCAAGCTGGATTCTTTTCTTTCTGTATTTTACTTTCAGATGAATTTCTGTATGTGGTGCAAACATAATAAGTAAAATATGCTTGTATCCTCTCAGCATGTATGGTTTTTGCTAATCACTGCGGGGGTAGGATGCAGGGGAACATTAGGGGGGCACTTATTTGGCGGCATAACCTCTCTTCTTCCTGTCCCTGCAGAGGTTCAGGGCTCCTCCCCCAGGTTGGGCCGTCATGGTGGAACTACGGAAAAGAATTACCGGTTAGTAATCTAATTCCATTTTTTGGTTATCTGACTTGGTCGCTCTATAGGTTTAATAGAGATGGGCGAATCGTTGACGATCCAGGGAGAGTGGGGGAAATTCGGTCCACACAAATTTACGAAAATTTATTGTCAAAATCCGAAGTTTACCGCTGCATTCATGGGCACAAAGGTTCCCCCCCCTCCCCCTCTTTTTTAGCTAAATGAAGCGACGAGCACAATGTGTTTACATGGGGAGAGACTCTTGGAAGGAGCTAGCCAGCCTGTAGCCAATCCGGCGACCGGCAGAATGCTTATGTTGATTTAACACAGCCCTATAAAAATTTTCAGCCATTTGCCATCTATCAGTCACTTCACACTGCATGGCTTGGCATGTGTTCACAAACGTGGTGTCTGTTGTGTGGTATCCTTATAGAACGTATACCAGGCTAATTTTTCTCGATACTTTTGTGTTGCTAAAGTGAGAGCAAGAATACGTGTTCACATCACCGTTTTTTTTTCTATTTTTCCATGATTATGACCTGCTATTGTTGCCTGAACTTTAGTATCAACATTTTATAACATGCTTTACTTCGAGCCATCAGGCCATAGGACACTCAAGTCACTTGCTGATAAGGCCAAAACGTGCGGAATTGGCCATACTGCTTGTAAGGTTTTTTGTCACAATTCATAGTGCCCCTAACCAAACCACACCACAGCGATAATCGGGTATGATAGTTGTGGGTCTAACTGTTGGGACCCCACTCAATCTAAACAACGGATCCGGTCCAATTAATACGCTGCTAACTATTACAATTCTATAGACGCTGATGGTGACCTTTAGCAGGCCGAGGTGTCACAAACTGAAACCCAAACCCTGTCCTTATTTATTGCGGGGTTGGCTGGGTGCCAACCCAAAGTTAAGAATTAACTTATTGCTTCCCTCGCCTCTACAACAACCGTTCGATATATTGGCCTCCTGAGGACAAGATGGACATTTGCATCATTTTAGCTTTTTTCAGTGTCCCTCTGCACAAAGGAAAAATTGTGGGGCCAGCAGAAGGTTCTCCAAATAATTCGGCCCTCTTCCTACCTCCCAAGTAGAGAAGTAGTATCACTTAAATTATGACTGAAGCAGCATCTTTTAGTTGCTTGCAACTGCAGGAAGAATTTTTGAGTCCTGTCTGGTGTGATGGGGCGATGCCCGGGTGCCCACAAAAGGGCTCTGAGTGCCGCCTCTGGCACCCGTGCCAAAGGTTCGCCACCCCTGCTATAGCTTTAGGAAATGGCAGGGCAACTGCGACATACTTTTCTTAAGAGGGACCGTCACCCATAATTTCGGCACTAGGACTGCTTACTAAATAAGCAGCTCCTAGTGCCGAAATTATGTGGGACAGGTCCTCTTTAGTGGTTCTCTACAAAAAAAGGAAAAAAAAGCATCCGTTTTGCAATTTCAAACTGAATTGTGAATCACTGTTAAATATGAATAAAACCCTTTTCGTGTACGTATGGGGGTAAAGTACACTTACGTACATACCAATCCGGGCAGACTTTTTGGATGAACACGGGTAACATGCGTTGTTATATATGCAGAGCACGAACTGTGATGTTGATATGTCAGTACAGTCCTGCGGCACATGAATGCTTTATTTTGAAATTTCCAATGCTTTTCCATTTTCGATTATATTAAGGTTTTTTATGTGAAACGAAGAAATAGAACTTATCGTCAAGTTTGCTTTACCAATTTATCCCTTTGCATGGAACTTTGGTAAAAACAAGCTTTCTTCTGGCTGTATGATGGGTAATAAATAAAGTGATGAAATACTCTTATGTTTATTGAGCATGTCTTGGTTGTAAATCTCTTGTTTCTCCCTCTTTGAGTGATGACTAACTCAGTAAATTACTTATCATGGCGGCTTTTCTTTTTTGCTGCCTGCTATCGCTGTTTACTATAGAACTGCATCGGTTTAATCCCATTCTTCTTTACTGACTATAAAGCAGAACATAAAAGAACTATTGTAAAAGCAAATAAATAATGAAGTGAAGTATTTCTGTTTGTGCCGCTTCCATCACGTACATAATGGACTATTGAGTACAGACACAGTGCAGTCATAAGCTCTTTGTAACTCTTTGGATATGGTATAAAGTGTTATTGACGCGATCACAATTAACATTGGAAGGGGCGTTATCTGCCGTCAGAACGATGAGCAACTCTGGATGGAGAGTCATCAATTTTATAATTCATTGCTCCAACGCAACATGTTACTCGGAGAAAACTCTATGTCTTGGGTAATTGATGTCTTGGGAGGGAGCAATTAGGAAGTCGTATAAACGCTAATTTGGAACGATCTCTCTCTTTATCAGGCATCTGCTCAGGCTATCTGATATCACAGATATTTCTTGTAGACAAATCACCCTTAGTGTTTTGCTTTCTCTTGTGAAGGCCTGAACGCAATTTTTTAATGGCCAAGAATAAGAGTATCCATGGCCCTGATTACATCCTCTCTGACCTTTTATTGCTTTCCGACTTTTTCCATCTATTTTAATTGGCAATTTAATTTTCTCAATTTCTCCTGTGTAAAAGTTGGAAAGAGAAAGTATGGGGATACAGTGCATTAGTATTTCACTACATGTCCAACATGTCTCGAATCCCCAATTCACCCTTTAGGCCCTTAATCAGTGATGTACTTGTGCAGATCTGATGCCATTTACGTGTCAAAGTTATATAGTAGAGTAGGGAAAAGAAGGGGAAGTATTTCTAAATGTTACTTATCTAGTGGTTAGTCACAGCTGTTAAGTGTTTGGATATAACTCAAAAATTACATGTAATGCCAATCTCTACAGGGAATGTGTCCTTCTCATAAATATCCCTTAATATTTATAGTGATAATTATAATCTTTATTAATTAGCACCTTCATATCTTGAAGGTCTTTATAGATTCATGGGTGGAAATACAAACAAATACACATTACAGAGTAATAAAAACATTCAGATGAACCATAGGAATATACACTCACCAGCCACTTTTATTCGTACACTGTCCAACTGCTCGTTAACACTTAATTTCTAATCAGCCAATCACATGTCGGCACTCGGTGCATTAGCATTAGGTTCCCCCCAACCTGTAGTTGTGATACCCTATCAGGTCTGTTGGTAAGGATGCAAACATATAGGGGCACATTTACTAAGGGTGCGAACACCGCATTTTCGTCGGGTTTCCTGACTTTTTCAGTTTTTCCTTGAATTGCCCTGGGTTTTTGGTGCACGTGATGGGATTGTGTCGCATTGGTGCCAGCTTGCATGCGACACAAATCGGGGGCGTGGACTTCGGACAAACGGCGGAATTTAATAACCAAATTTTGTCGCAAGATCGGCACTCGCATGCACTGGGAAGAAGAAGCTGAACTCCGGCGGACCTGAGCGGGGAAGGGACACATGCAGGAAATTGGACGCATGATCTTAGTGAATCACAGCAGCTCCAAATCCTCGTCGGACATTCCGGATCGGCGGCGTCAACGGGATGGGTAAGTAAATGTGCCCCATTATATATAGCCAGTTGAAGTGGCCACTGTCATGAGGTATATACATGTGGTATGTGCAATTAGGATGTATATAGCTGTACAGCAGTAGTGCAGGGGCTAAAGGGGTGTTCCCATTTCAAGTAATTGATATTATTTGAATAATGAAAAGTTACAAAAATTTCCAATATACTTTCTGTATCAATTCTTTACGGTTTTCTGGATCTCTGCTTGCTGTCATTCTATAGAAAACTTCATTATTTTCTGCAGTGGACAAAAATCTTGGCCATGGTCACACATGTGCAGGGCTCATTATATCACGCAGTTCTGATAACGAGCCGTGCACCTGTGTGACCATGGTCAGATTTCTGTCTACTGCAAGTAAAAGTAAAGCTTTCTATAGAAAGACAGCAAGCAGAGATCTAGAAAACCATGAGCAATTGATACAGAAAGTATCTTATATACTCGAGTATAAGACAACCCGAGTACAAGCTGAGGCACCTAATTTTACCACCAAAGAACTGGGTGGGAAATGCATTGGTCACAGCCTCCCAGAGTATAGCCAGCCAGCCCCCTGTAGTATATAGCCAGCCAGCGCCCTGTAGTATATAGCCAGCCAGCCCCCTTTATTATATAGCCGCCAGCCCTCTTTATTATATAGCCAGCCAGCCCCTGTGTAGTATATAGCCAGCCCCCAGTTTATACCGTATATACTTGAGTATAAGACAACCCAAGTACAAGCTGAGGCACCTAATTTTACCACCAAAAAACTGGGTGGGAAATGCATTGGTTACAGCCTCCCAGAGTATAGCCAGCCAACCCCCTGTAGTATATAGCCAGCCAGCGCCCTGTAGTATATAGCCAGCCAGCCTCCTGTAGTATATAGCCAGCCAGCCCCCTGTAGTATATAGCCAGCCAGCGCCCTGTAGTATATAGCCAGCCAGCCCCCTTTATTATATAGCCAGCCCCTTTATTATATAGCCAGCCAGCCCCCGTGTAGTATATAGCCATCCAGCCAGCCCCCGTGTAGTATATAGCCAGCCCCCAGTTTGCCCAGCGCATTTGTATTATTTTTCATCACAAAATCAATAACATTAATTAAAGGGGAATACCCCTTTAATGCTGCCAGGTCCTTTTTATGATCACCGTACATCAGGCGAGGTTCTTCAGAGCATGTCTCTATATTTATGATTTTATCTCTGTTTTAGGAACGCAGGATTGGGCGTCTGTGCCATGGCATGCAGATTCGGTGGTATACTTGCACCTTTTGTACCGTCAATGGTAAGAGTTGTTTCTCTGCTATTGATTTTTATTTGCTTTTCATGTTTAAAAGTCTATAAGCGTTTTCGATTTGTTTTACATTTCGGGGAATGTGAGTGAAATGCATGAGTGTTATGGAGAGGTTTGTGAGAACTCTATCTGGCATAGTCAGACAAGTGGCGTCTCTTCAGCTTCTGCTGTATTATCTCCAAAGATGCTCAGAAACACCTGGACTTGAGCCCTAAAGTAATGTAAACTGTACTTTCATCTGCTTCTCAGTTATATATAAAATGTTTGGAGAACTTTCAAGTTATATAGAAAATGTGATCCCCTATCTTTTCAAGTGAAGCATATTGCTACATACACGGCACATTATCTTCTTGAAGTTTGACCAATAAAAGTGGCTTTGTAAAATGCAGTATGAGAGCATATATAATATTAAATTTGGAAAAATGAAAAATGAATCATTTTTGTAAAAAAAAACTGACATTTTTTTATTAATTTATCCATAAATGCTGGATTGTCTGGACTAACTCTGCTGATATTTTCCCATCAAATAACACAGCCAATTTTATAAACCACCATTCATTATTGGGCAGCACGGTGGCTGAGTGGGTAGCACTTCTGCCTTGCAGCGCTGGGGTCCTGGGTTCGAGTCCCACCCAGGTCAACATTTGCAAAGAGGTACTCCGGGTTCCCCCCCACACTCCAAAACATACTGGTAGGTTGTTTAGATTGTGAGCCCCATGGGGACAGGGACCGATTTGTCATGCTTTGTGCAGCTCCGTGTGCGCTATATACTGTAATTAAAGAATTACTATTATTATTATTATAATTGAAAGAAAAAAAAAAGTTGCACTAAATGTGAAAGCTACAAGCACCTATTACTATGGATTAATTTGTATTCAGATGGTCATTGTAGGCCGGGCATGCTGGAGAGGTCATCTCATTGCTTGGTGGATAGGGCTCGCTGCACCATTCACCGCCAGGGATTTTTGGACAATTTTCCTCTCTGGTAGCAAGAACTATTTCTACATTTATTTCATAGACAAAATTCATACTACCCCCTATACCCGTATATATCCTAAAACAGAGATGCTACATTGTCATTGTACTTTATCCATATAGGCACCTTCATGCACTTTTTGGTAGGCACATCTATTTTAGGAATAGTATTTCTGGAAAATGAATATTTATTTAGATTTTGATATATTTTGCTTACAATATTATCTACAGTATTTTTAAGATTTCTGGTGTTGCAAATCATATTCTTTATTTCTAGCGTTCCTTTTTTTCGATTCTTCACCCACAAATTTTGATCCATATATGAAAGGCGGGAGAATATAATGATAAAAAGAAATTCTTATTTACCTTTTTTTAAAGGTATTATAACATAACAAACCTTTGAATTTAGTATCTCCATAATCATTGTAAAAAAATAAAGGGTGTTGGGGGTGTTATGCGGACCCCAAAGTGACGCCTCTAAACAGCTTCCCAGTACATTGTCCGGAAAGGTAAATACAGGCGGTCCCCTACTTAAGAACACCCGACTTACAGATGACCCCTTGTTACAAACGGACCTCTGGATATTGGTAATTTATTGTACTTTAGTCCTAGGCTACAATGATCAGCTGTAACAGTTATCACAGGTGTCTGTAATGAAGCTTTAGTGTTAATCCTGATTCTTATGACAATCCAACATTTTTTAAATCCAATCGTCACAGAGACCAAAAAAAATTTGTCTGGAGCTACAATTATAAAATATACAGTTCCGACTTACATACAAATTCATCTTAAGAACAAACCTACAGAACTTCTCCTGTACGTAACCCGGGGACTGCCTGTAGTGGAATTCCCACCCCTAAATAAAACCCTCTTACAGCTCTGTGAATAGAAAAATAAAAAAGAAATTTCTTTTGGATGGTAGGGATTAAAAACAGAAATGTAAAACGGAAAAGGGCTTCATCCTTAAAGGGTTAAACAGTGTGAAGGGAAGTTAATGGTATATGCAGTTCAGGCAGGTGTGGTTGCATCCAAGCCCAGAAGCCTTAGGCCACTGTCACACGTGGCGTTTTGAACCCGTTATTGGACTGTTTTTAAGCAGTCCGTTAAAAAAACGCATGCGTTTTTGACCCGTTTTAATTAAGATAATTGGTAAAACCAGTGAGAAACTGATGCATTTTCAAAAACGGTTGCGTTTTTTTTACGGACTGCTTAAAAACGGCCCAAACACAGGTTCAAAACGCCACGTGTGCCGCCGGCCTTAGGTGGCTCAAAAGGTGTCTCTCATAGTGCCGTCACACTATACGTACTTAGTCCGTTCTTGGACCATTTTTAATCGGACTGAAAACGCACGTGTTTTTTAAACGCACTAAAAACGCATGAGTTTTCGCATGTTTACCGTGTGTTTGGCTGGTTTTAATCTGTTTTTCTTCATTTATGAAAGTGTAAGCAGCTGTGAAAATACAGGATTCAAACCATCCAAACGAATGGAACACGTGCAAAAACTCATGCGTTTTCAGTGCGTTTAAAAAACGCACACCGAACGCACCATATGACAACACCCTTACACATAGGATGAGACTAGTGCTATAAAAACGGTGCAAGCTTGATATGAGTTTAGGGGCATGCAACTAAAGCCTTTTACGTCCAATCTTTTCCAAACAGACCATTAAATACTTAACGCATTTTCAGGTACATGTATGTTACGTACATATGCTGTTAAGAATATACAAAGAGGGCTCATGGGCTTATTCCTCTTCATATATGGTGTATTTTTACATTATGTTGCTCCAAAATCAATGCTGGCACCGACCACGGGGGTTAACCATTTATCTGCTGTCAGCACTGCCATTTTGGGTAGGTAGCAACAATCCATTCCCATGGCAGCCTGGCCAGATCTATTGCAATTCTGTAGTATTTCAGTATATGTTAGGAATAAAAAAAAATATTCTAATCCCCCTAGAAATGAAATAAAAATGAAAAAATAAAAAACATGATTGTTAGGAACGGTTATTCCCAGTGGTGAACCCCACAACCGAAAATAATGCCTAAATGTTAGAAAAGCCACTTTGACTGCTTCTCAAAAGCCCTGATCTATCAAAGTATAAAAATTGTTATTCTCGGCGGTGACCCATGTAACGGAAAAGAGCGAACAAACGTCCAAAAAGCCACTTTTTTTTTACATTCTGCAGCACATAACAAATGGCATAAAAAGGGATCAAAAGGTCGTACAGTCCCCAAAATGGTACCAATGAAAACGTCAGCTTGTCTTGCAAAAAATTACACCTTACAAAGAGCAGTACAGTGAAGCATTAAAAATGTATTATTGTCTGAATAGGGGCAAAATAAGGAAAATTTTGTTGTTAAATAGGTTTTAATTTTTATAAATCTATTAAAACACAATAAAACTTTTCTAAATGTGATATCCCTGTGATCGTACCGATCCAAAGAATAGAAGAAAGATTTCATTTGGAGCGCACAGTGAAATCCGTGAAAACAGCATCCACAGAGAGATAATACGTTTTTTCATTATATTTGGAATTTTTTTTTCTGGCTTCCTGATACACGGCATGGAATATGAAATATCATCACTAGGAAGTACAGCTGCTTATGCAGAAAACAAGCCTTCAAATAGCTCCTAAGCGGAAAAAAAAGTTATGGATTTTTAAAGACAAGGAGTAAAAAATGGAAGCTAAAATGGCCTCTACCATTTGACATCTATCACCAGGATGAAAGACTGTATGCAAATGAGCCTGAGGGGCTCCAGGCTCCAATAACCCCTCAGGCTCATTTGCATACAGTCCTATATCCTGGTGTTTGATGTCCCTTTAAGGTGTTAAACAATTTGATTTGAATTTAACCTAGGCTGACCTTTAATAACAGCCCAGGATGCTCCCATTAGGCAGAAATTACAGTATAGCACTTCAGTTAGAGCCAAGTAACACCATAACCTCACTAGGAGAGCAGCCACTTGTAAGCATTATTGTCACTTTTTTGACACCCATGTCTATTTCTATGAATATGCTTTAACTAGTGCTATACTGCCGGAGACATAGCCATTTAATGTGATCTGGTGCCATTTTAAAGTTGAGAATTACATCCGGGAATCAATATATACTCTGGCTGCGATTGCTGCCAGGAGAATTGGCACCAATTTGAGTGGCCTGGTGCCATGGAGAACAGACTTCTGCTTATAATACTGATGATTCCTTTTATCCGGCTCCTTATTATATTCTATGTAGAAAAATATGTGTTGAAATGATGGCTATAGGGCATGTATGGAGAATGCTGTGATGTAGGGAAAAAAGTGTTTAATGAAATAATCAACATACACTGCGTATGTGCGCTGTCAGCCCAGCGTCAGAGCTTATAATTTACATGAAATTATGAGTATGAATCTTCTGAATCTTGGAACAATAGCATTAAATTTTTAAATTCCCCATCATCCTGTTATTTCGTGCCACCTGCATATTTCATCCTCCCTCACACCCTACGTATTAATCTGCACGCCGGGAAGGAAATTAATAGTTAAATCAATCAAGCTCTTGCCATCCCGTACTTTGTATCACTATATAATTTGAAATATTTCTGCCATTATTGTAGAGAATGGAAGTCAGGAGCAAACATTACCAGATGTGCAAGGCACACGGCTTTTTGGCAAGAGATCACTTCAGAAGTTGATACAGTGATTTCATGACTGCACTGGAGATATAAGCAATTTCGGAGGTGATTTGTACGGGTTCTTGTCACTATAATTTACCGTCAGTATTTTGTGTAGGAGGTTGTTGGGAAAAACCGTTCCCTTGTGTTTCATCCGTATATTTTAGAGCTCAGAGTTGGCAAGTCGGATATTAACACAGGTGCTGTATTCAGCGTAGAGTGGTCGGGGATCCTAGGGGTGCCGTATCACATTGTGCAGCAACGCCTAATGGATAAACTTTATCAGAAATATGGCTTCAGAACTTCTTGGGCTTACTTGACATTCGACAATTTTTTCTGCTCACCCTACTTTTGGGCATATAGAGTAGACAGCGATGCACATGGGCAACTCTTTTGCCAATTAGCTGCTTAAAGAGAACCCGTCAGGCAAACTAAATATATTTTCATAAAATGCCATTAGAGAGCATTGCCTCTATCCCTTCATTGTCCCTCTACATGCCTGTAAACCTAAGCAATGAGGTCCTAAAGCTGAATGCAAATGACCTGTGAAATGTCCAATGAGTCATTATCATATTCAAGCTGTCCGGCTTATTCATGAGTGGGAGGCACAGCCACACCCCCAGTGCTTGACTGACAGCCTGTATAATGGTGTGATGTATAATGGTGTAATGGCTCCTCCATGTGCTTCCTAGTGCTGGTGGCCACGTCCCCGGTAGCCTGTGTGTATGAGATACTCCTATACACATGACTGACAGCCTGCATAATGGTGTAATGGCTCCTCCATGTGCTTCCTGGTGCTGGCGCCCCCTGCAGCCTGTGTGTGTATTAGATACTCCTATACACATGACTGACAGCCTGCATAACGGTGTGAGGTATAATGGTGTAATGGCTCCTCCATGTGCTTCCTGGTGCTGGTACCCCCTGTAGTCTGTGTGTATAGGAGAGATACAACAGCTCCAGGCAGCCATATTATATCAGAACATGTCAGGTACTTGTGTAGCTGATGTCTGTGTCTCACATATGTGTATTAGGAGGATGCAGCATGTTAGCAGGTAAAGCACAGACAGTAGCAATACTTTACTATACATTACACACAGACATGAGCAGGGGGAGGAGAGGGGTGGGGGAACAGCGGTGACATCACTGCCTCTGACCATGTGAAGAAACCTCATTTACATAATAAAGAAAAGATGATTTTACAATGATTAATGTATGAATTGACTAGATAAAGGTTGGGATGGATCCTTGTGAGCTACTCCAACAGGTAGAGGTGACAGGGACCTGATGACAGGTGTCCTTTAAAAGTCATACAATGAGTATACTAGATTACAAAAACATAATTGTCTGTAAATAGTCTATAGAGTAGGGGGTGGATTAAGACTGCTATGGGCCCTGGGCTATATGATTATCATAGCCCCTACAAGTCTGGAAGTCACTTCCTACATATGTTACTTGAATCAGCTTCTTGAAGAATGGAGGATGTGTCCCTTCTGCTGCTTTCAATATGCAGTTTCAGGACCTTTGAAGGACCTTCAAAGGTTCTGAAATGGCTCTTGTGTACATGTGTGTTGTTAGCAGGAAGATCCAGAAGGGCTTTTGGGGGGAGTTACCAGATTTCCTCCGTGTAGAGTCACAGGTTGCTACACTTTACCCCTGCTCCCACTGCAATTTGCATATTCCCTCTCCCTCTGACTGCAGGAATCTAACAGAGTGGGAGGGGAAGAGCTCCTGCACATTGTAGCAGCCTGTAAATCTGCACTACAGAGGCGCTCTGGTAACGTCCATTAGCATAATTTTTTAAAGCTGATCTTAGAAGGAAGGAGGCCACTGAAAACAGATAAATGATTATAAAAATTACAATAATTAGAAATTTGAATAATTTCTGTAAAATATCTGTTACGCAGGTAATAACATATGCACTCGTAACTGCCCTCTCAGATTTCAGATAATTATATAATGACATATTGTGAATATATTATATCAATGTGCATATTAAAATATACAATATATTACTGTATAAAAATACATAAAGTGAATCCTACTAAAATATGGAGCACCAAGGAGATAATATTTATTAACTACACTCACCGGCCACTTTATTAGGTACACCATGCTAGTAACGGGTTGGACCCCCTTTTGCCTTCAGAACGGCCTCAATTCTTCGTGGCATAGATTCAACAAGGTGCTGGAAGCATTCCTCAGAGATTTTGGTCCATATTGACATGATGGCATCACACAGTTGCCGCAGATTTGTCGGCTGCACATCCATGATGCGAATCTCCCGTTCCACCACATCCCAAAGATGCTCTATTGGATTGAGATCTGGTGACTGCGGAGGCCATTTGAGTCCAGTGAACTCATTGTCATGTTCAAGAAACCAGTCTGAGATGATTCCAGCTTTATGACATGGCGCATTATCCTGCTGAAAGTAGCCAGCAGATGTTACAGGGTACATTGTGGTCATAAAGGGATGGACATGGTCAGCAACAATACTCAGGTAGGCTGTGGCGTTGCAACGATGCTCAATTGGTACCAAGGAGCCCAAAGAGTGCCAAGAAAATATTCCCCACACCATGACACCACCACCACCAGCCTGAACCGTATATACAAGGCAGGATGGATCCATGCTTTCATGTTGTTGACGCCAAATTCTGACCCTACCATCCGAATGTCGCAGCAGAAATCGAGACTCATCAGACCAGGCAATGTTTTTCCAATCTTCTACTGTCCAATTTCGATGAGCTTGTGCAAATTGTAGCCTCAGTTTCCTGTTCTTAGCTGAAAGGAGTGACACCCGGTGTGGTCTTCTGCTGCTGTAGCCCATCTGCCTCAAAGTTCGACGTACTGTGCATTCAGAGATGCTCTTCTGCCTACCTTGGTTGTAACGGGTGGCGATTTGAGTCACTGTTGCCTTTCTATCAGCTCGAACCAGTCTGCCCATTCTCCTCTGACCTCTGGCATCAACAAGGCATTTCCGCCCACAGAACTGCCGCTCACTGGATGTTTTTTCTTTTTCAGACCATTCTCTGTAAACCCTAGAGATGGTTGTGCGTGAAAATCCCAGTAGATCAGCAGTTTCTGAAATACTCAGACCAGCCCTTCTGGCACCAACAACCATGCCACGTTCAAAGGCACTCAAATCACCTTTCTTCCCCATACTGATGCTCGGGAGAACTGCAGGAGATTGTCTTGACCATGTCTTCATGCCTAAATGCACTGAGTTGCCGCCATGTGATTGGCTGATTAGAAATTAAGTGTTAACGAGCAGTTGGACAGGTGTACCTAATAAAGTGGCCGGTGGGGGTTTTCGCTGTCCCTAAATTTAGAACTTAATAATATAATAATTATATATACACTCAGCGGCCACTTTATAGGTACACCTGTCCAACTGCTCGTTAACACTTAATTTCTAATCAGCCAATCACATGGCGGCAACTCAGTGCATTTAGGCATGAAGACATGGTCAAGACAATCTCCTGCAGTTCTCCCGACATCAGTATGGGAAGAAAGGTGATTTGAGTGCCTTTGAACGTGGCATGGTTGTTGGTGCCAGAAGGGCTGGTCTGAGTATTTCAGAAACTGCTGATCTACTGGGATTTTCACGCACAACCATCTCTAGGGTTTACAGAGAATGGTCTGAAAAAGAAAAACATCCAGTGAGCGGCAGTTCTGTGGGCGGAAATGCCTTGTTGATGCCAGAGGTCAGAGGAGAATGGGCAGACTGGTTCGAGAGCTGATAGAAAGGCAACAGTGACTCATCGCCACCCGTTCAACCAGGTAGGCAGAAGAGCATCTCTGAATGCACAGTACGTCGAACTTGAGGCAGATGGCTACAGCAGCAGAAGACCACACCGGGTGTCACTCCTTTCACTAAGAACAGGAAACTGAGGCTACAATTTGCACAACTCATCGAAATTGGACAGTAGAAGATTGGAAAAACATTGCCTGGTCTGATGAGTCTCGATTTCTGCTGCGACATTCGGATGGTAGGGTCAATTTGCGTCAACACCATGAAAGCATGGATCCATCCTGCCTTGTATATACGGTTTCAGGCTGGTGGTGGGTGGTGTCATGGTGTGGGGAAATTTTTCTTGGCACTCTTTGGGCCCTTTGGTACCAATTGAGCATCGTTGCAGCCACACAGCCTACCTGAGTATTGTTGCTGACCATGTCCATCCCTTTATGACCACAATGTACCCTGTAACATCTGCTGGCTACTTTCAGCAGGATATGCGCCATGTCATAAAGCTGGAATCATCTCGACTGGTTTCTTGAACATGACAATGAGTTCACTGGACTCAAATGGCCTCCGCAGTCACCAGATCTCAATACTAGAGCATCTTTGGGATGTGGTGGAACGGGAGATTCGCATCATGGATGTGCAGCCGACAAATCTGCGGCAACTGTGTGATGCCATCATGTCAATATGGACCAATCTCTGAGGAATTGCTTCCAGCCCTTGTTGAATCTATGCCACGAAGAATTGAGGCCGTTCTGAAGGCAAAAGGGGGTCCAACCCGTTACTAGCATGGTGTACCTAAAAGTGGCCGGTGAGTGTAGTTAATAATATTATCTCCTTGGTGCTCCATATTTTAGTAGATTCACCTTTATGTATTTATACAGTAATAGATTGTATATTTTAATATGCCCATTGATAAATATATTCACAATATGTCTTATATAATTATCTGAAATCTGAGAGGGCAGTTACGAGTGCATATGTTATTACCTGGTACAGATATTTTACAGAAATATTCAAATTTCTAATTATTGTAATTTTTATAATCATTTATCTGTTTTCAGTGGCCTCCCCTTCTCTAAGATCAGCTTTAAAAAATTATGCTAATGGACGTTACAAGAGCGCCTCTGTAGTGCAGATTTACAGGCTGCTACAATGTGCAGGAGCTCTTCCCCTCCCACTCTGTTAATTCCTGCAGTCAGAGGGAGAGGGAATATGCAAATTGCAGTGGGAGCAGGGGTAAAGTGTAGCAACCTGTGACTCTACACACGGAGAAATCGGCTGGTAACTCCCCCCAAAGCCCTTCTGGATCTTCCGCAACAACACACTGTACACAAGAGCCATCTTCAGAACCTTTGAAGGTCCTTCAAAGGTCCTGAAACTGCATAGTGAAAGCAGCAGAAGGGACAACTCCTCCATTCTTCAAGAAGCTGATTCAAGTAACATATGTAGAAGTGACTTCCAGACTGTGTAGGGGCTATGATAATCATATAGCCCAGGGCCCATAGCAGTCTTAATACTCCACCCCTACTCTATAGACTATTTACAGACAATATGTTTTTTGTAATCTAGTATACTCATTGTATGACTTTTAAAGGACACCTGTCATCAGGTCCCTGTCACCTCTACCTGTTGGAGTAGCTCACAAGGATCCATCCCAACCTTTATCTAGTCAATTCATAACATTATCATTGTAAAATTCATCTTTTCTTTAATGTAAATGAGGTTTCTTCACATGGTCAGAGGCAGTGATGTCACCGCTGTTCCCCACCCCTCTCCTCCCCCTGCTCATGTCTGTGTGTAATGTATAGTAAAGTATTGCTACTGTCTGTGCTTACCTGCTAACATGCTGCATCCTCCTAAACACATATGTGAGACACAGACATCAGCTACACAAGTACCTGACATGTTCTGATATAATATGGCTGCCTGGAGCTGTTGTGTTCTCTCCTATACCACAGACTACGGGGGTACCAGCACCAGACCACATGGAGGAGCCATTACACCATTATACCTCCCACCGTTATGCAGGCTGTCAGTTCATGTGTATATGAGTATCTAATACACACAGGCTGCGGGGCGCCAGCACCAGGAAGCACATGAGGAGCTCTACACCATTTGCAGCTGTCAGTCATGTGTATAGGAGTCATCCTCATACACACAGGCTACGGGGACTGGCACCAGCACTAGGAAGCACATGGAGGAGCCATTACACCATATATCATCACACCATTATACAGGCTGTCAGTCAAGCACTGGGGGTGTGGGCTGTGCCTCCCACTCATGAATAAGCCGGACAGCTTGAATATTTAATACTCATTGGACATTTCACAGGTCATTTGCATTCAGCTTTAGGACCTCATTGCTTAGTTTACAGGCATGTAGAGGGACAATGAAGGGATAGAGGCAATGCTTTCTAATGGCAGTTTATGAAATATATTTAGTTTGCCTGACGGGTTCTCCTTTAAGCAGCTAATTGAAAAGGTTGCCCATGTGCATCGCTGTCTACTCTATATGCCCAAAAGTAGGGTGAGCAGAAAAAATTGTCGAATGTCAAGTAAGCCCAAGAAGTTCTGACCCATATTTCTGATAAAGTTATCCATTAGGCGTTTGCTGCACAATGTGATACGGCACCCCTAGGATCCCCGACCACTCTACGCTGAATACAGCACCTGTGTTATATCCGACTTGCCAACTCTGAGCTCTAAATATGACGGATGAAACACAAGGGAACGGTTTTTCCCAACACCCTCCTACACAAAATACTGACGGTAAATTATAGTGAAAGAACCCGTACAAATCACCTCCGAAATTGCTTATATCTCCAGTGCAGTCATGAAATCACTGTATCAACTTCTGAAGTGATCTCTGCCAAAAAGCCGTGTGTTCCTTGCACATCTGGTATTGTTGCTCCTGACTTCCTTCTCTACAATATGGCAGAAATATTTCAAATTATATAGTGATAAAAGTACGGGATGGCAAGAGCTTGATTGATTTAACTATTATTCCTTCCCGCGTGCAGATTAATACGTAGGGTGTGAGGGAGGATGAAATAGCAGGTGGCCACAAATAACAGGATGATGGGAATTTAAAATTTAATGCTATGTTCCAAGATTCAGAAGATTCATACTCATAATTTCATGTAAATTATAAGCTCTGACGCTGGGCTGACAGCGCACATACGCAGTGTATGGTTGATTATTTCATTAAACTTTTTTCCCTACATCACAGCATTCTCCTACATGCCCTATAGCCATCATTTCAACACAATATTTTTCTACATAGAATATAATAAGGAGCCGGATAAAAGAATCATCAGTATTTAAGCAGAAGTCTGTTCCCATGGCACAGGCCACTCAAATTGGGCCATTCTCCTGGCAGCACCGCAGCCAGAATATAATTGATTCCCGGATGTAATTCTCAACTTTAAAAGGCACCAGATCACATTAAATGGCTATGTCTCCGGCAGTATAGCACTAGTTATAAGCATATTCATAGAAATAGACATGGGTGTCAAAAAAGTGACAATAATGCTTACAAGTGGCTGCTCACCTAGTGAAGTTATGGTGTTACTTGGCTCTAACTGAAGTGCTATACTGTAATTTCTGCCTAATGGGAGCATCCTGGGCTGTATTAAATGTCAGCCTAGGTTAAATTCAAATCAAATTGTTTCACACCTTAAAGGACTCAAACACCAGTATAGGACTTGTATCAAATAGCCTGAGGGGTTATTGGAGCCTGGAGCCCCTCAGGCTCATTTGCATACAGTCTTTCATCCTGGTGATAGATTGTCAGATGGTAGAGGCCATTTTAGCTTCCATTTTTTACTCCTTGTCTTTAAAAATCCATAACTTTTTTTTCCGCTAGGAGCTATTTGAAGGCTTGTTTTCTGCATAAGCAGCTGTACTTCCTAGTGATGATATTTCATATTCCATGCCGTGTATTGGAAGCCAGAAAAAAAAATTCCAATATAATGAAAAAACGTATTATCTCTCTGTGGATGCTGTTTTCACGGAGTTTCACTGTGCGCTCCAAATGAAATCTTTCTTCTATTCTTTGGAGTCGGACGAATCACAGGGATATCACATTTAGAAAAGTTTTATGTGTTTAATAGATTTAAAAAATTAAACCTATTTAACAACAAAATTTTCCTTATTTTGCCCCTATTCAGACAATAATACATTTTTAATGCTTCACTGTACTGCTCTTTGTAAGTGTAATTTTTTGCAAGACAAGCTGACGTTTTTCATTGGTACCATTTTGGGGACTGTACGACCTTTTGATCCCTTTTTATGCCATTTGTTATGTGCTGCAGAATTAAAAAAAAAGTGCTTTTGGACGTTTGTTCGCTCTTTTCCGTACATGGGGTCACCGCCGAGAATAACAATTTTTATACTTTGATAGATCAGGACTTTTGAGAAGCAGTCAAAGTGGCTTTTCTAACATTTAGGCATTATTTCGGTTGTGGGGTTCACCACTAGAATACCATTCCTAACTAATTTATTTTTCATTTTTATTTCATTTCTAGGGGGATTAGAATTTTTTTTATTCCTAACATATCGAAATACTACGAATTGCACTAGATCGGCCAGGATGCCAGGGAATGGATTGTTGCTACCACCCAAAATGGCAGTGCTGACAGCAGATAAATGGTTAACCCCCGTGGTCGGTGCCAGCATTGATTTTGGAGCAACATAATGTAAAAATACACCATATATGAAGAGGAATAAGCCCATGAGCCCTCTTGTATATTCTTAACAACATATGTACGTAACATACATGTACCTGAAAATGCGTAAGTATTTAATGGTCTGTTTGGAAAAAGATTGGACGTAAAAGGCTTTAGTTGCATGCCCCTAAACTCATATCAAGCTTGCACCGTTTTTATAGCACTAGTCTCATCCTATGTGTAAGGGTGTTGTCATATGGTTGCGTTCGGTTGTGCGTTTTTTAAACGCACTGAAACGCATGAGTGTTTTGCACGGGTTCCATTCGTTGGATGGTTTGAATCCTGTATTTTCACAGCTGCTTACACTTTCATAAATGAAAGAAAAAAACAGATTAAAAAACCAGCCAAACCACACGGTAAACATGCGAAAAACTCATGCGTTTTTAGTGCGGTTAAAAAACACGTGCGTTTTCAGTCCGATAAAATGGTCCAAGAACGGACTAGTACGTAAGTGGTGACGGCACTATGAGAGACACCTTTTGAGCCACCTAAGGCCGGCGGCACACGGGCGTTTGAACCTGTGTTTGGGCCGTTTTAAGCAGTCGTAAAAAAAAACGCAACCGTTTTTGAAAATCAAGTTTCTCACTGGTTTTACCAATTATCTTAATTAAAACGGTCACAAAACGCATGCGTTTTTTTTAACGGACTGCTTAAAAACAGTCCAATAACGGTTCAAAACGCCACTGTGACAGTGGCTAGGCTTCTGGGCTTGGATGCAACCACCCCTGCCTGAACTGCATATACCATTAACTTCCCTTCACACTGTTTAACCCTTTAAGGATGAAGCCCTTTTCCGTTTTAACTTTCTGTTTTTACTCCCTACCATCCAAAAGAAATTTCTTTTTTATTTTTCTATATCACAGAGCTGTAAGAGGGTTTTATTTAGGGGTGGGAATTCCACTACAGGCGTCCCCGGGTTACGTACAGGAGAAGTTCTGTAGGTTTGTTCTTAAGATGAATTTGTATGTAAGTCGGAACTGTATATTTATAATTGTAGCTCCAGACAAATTTTTTTTGTCTCTGTGACGATTGGATTTAAAAAATGTTGGATATGTCATAGAATCAGGATTAACACTAAAGCTTCATTACAGCCAGACACCTCTGATAACTGTTACAGCTGATCATTGTAGCCTAGGACTAAAGTACAATAAATACCAATATCCAGAGGTCCGTTTGTAACAAGGGGTCATCTGTAAGTCGGGTGTTCTTAAGTAGGGGACCGCCTGTATTTACCTTTCCGGACAAGTACTGGAAGCTGTTTAGAGGCGTCACTTTGGGGTCCGCATAACACCCCAACCACCTTTATTTTTACAATGATTATGGAGATTACAAATTCAAAGGTTTGTTATGTTATAATACCTTTAAAAAAAGGTAAATAAGAATTTCTTTTTATCATTATATTCTCCGCCTTTATATATGGATCAAAATTTGTGGGTGAAGATCGAAAAAAAGGAACGCTAGAAATAAAGAATATGATTTGCTACACCAGAAATCTTAAAAAATCTTAATAGTAATATTGTAAGCAAAATATATCAAAATCTAAATAAATATTCATTTTCCAGAAATACTATTCCTAAAATAGATGTGCCTACCAAAAAGTGCATGAAGGTGCCTATATGGAATAGTACAATGACAATGTAGCATCTCTGTTTTAGGATATTACGGGTATAGGGGGTAGGTAGGAATTTTGTCTATGAAATAAATGTAGGAAATAGTTCTTGCTACCGAGAGGAAAATTGTCCAAAAATCCCTGGCGGTGAATGGTGCAGCGAGCCCTATCCACCAGCATGAGATGACCTCTCCACATGCCCGGCCTACAATGACCATCTGATACAAATTAATCCATAGTAATAGGTGCTTGGAGCTTTCAACATTAGCGATACTATTTTTTCTTTAATATAATAATTAATATAGAATTCTTAATAAAGTATATAGCGCACACGGAGCTGCACAAAGCATGACAAATCGGTCCCTGTCCCATGGGCTCACAATCAAACAAGCCTTACCATTATGTTTGGAGTGTGGGGGGAACCCGAGTACCATCTTTGCAAATGTTGACCTGGGTGGGACTCGAACCCAGGACCCCAGCGCTGCAAGGCAGAATTGCTACCCCTCAGCCACCGTGCTGCCCAATAATGATGGTGGGTTTATAAAATTGGCTGGTTATTGATGGGAAAATATCAGCAGAGTTAGTCCAGACAATCCAGCATTTATGATAAATTATAAAAAAAGTGTCAGTTTTTTTTACAAAATGATTCATTTTTCATTTTTCCAAATTTATATTATATATGCTCTCATACTGCATTTTACAAAGCCACATTTTATTGGTCAAACTTCAAGAAGATATGTGCCGTGTATAGCAATATGCTTCACTTGAAAGATAGGGGATCACATTTTCTATAACTTGAAAGTTCTCCAAACATTTTATATATAACTGAGAAGCAGATGAAAGTACAGTTTACATTACTTTAGGCTCAAGTTCCAGGTGTTCTGAGCATCTTTGAGATAATACAGCAGAACTGAAGAGACGCCACTTGTCTGACTATGCACAGATAGAGTCTCACAAACCTCTCTCATAACCTCATGCATTTCACTCACATTCCCGAAATGTAAAACAAATCGAAACGCTATAGACTTTAATACAACATGAAAGAAATAAAATCAATAGCAGAACAACTCTTACCATTGACGTACAAAAGGTGCAAGCTATACCACGAATCTGCATGCCATGGCACAACGCCCAATCCTGCGTTCCTAAACAGAGATAAAATCATAAATATAGAGACATGCTCTGAGAACCTCGCGCCTGATTACGGTGATCATAAAAAGGACCTGGCAGCATTAAGAGGGTATTCCCCTTAATTAATGTTATGATTTTGTGATGAAAAAATAATACAAATGCGCTGGCAAACTGGGGGCTGGCTATTAACTACACGGGGGCTGGCTGGATGGCTATATACTACACGGGGGCTGGCTGGTATATAATAAAGGGGCTGGCTATAAATAAAGGGGGCTGGACTGGCTATATACTACAGGGGCGCTGGCTGGCGATATACTACAGGGGGCTGGCTGCCTATATACTACAGGAGGCTGGCTGGCTATATACTACAGGGCGCTGGCTGGCTATATACTACAGGGGGTTGGCTTGGCTGCTATACTCTGGGAGGCTGTAACCAATGCATTTCCACCCAGTTTTTTGGTGTAAAATTAGTGTGCCTCAGCTGTACTTGGGTTGTCTTATCCAAGTATATACGGTATAAATGGGGGCTGGCTATATACTACACAGGGGCTGGCTGGCTATAAAAAGGGGGCGGGCTGGCTATATAATAAAGGGGGGGCTGGCTGGCTATATACTACAGGGCGCTGGCTGGCTATATCTACAGGGGGCTGGCTTGGATAATACTACAGGGGGGGCTGGCTGGCTATATTCTGGCTCTATACTACAGGGGGCTGGCTGGCTATATACTACAGGGGGCTGGCTATATTCTGGCTATATACTACAGGGGGCTGGCTGGCTATATACTACAGGGGGTTGGCTGGCTATACTCTGGGAGGCTGTAACCAATGCATTTCCCACCCAGTTTTTTGGTGGTAAAATTAGGTGCCTCAGCTTGTACTTGGGTTGTCTTATACTCGAGTATATACGGTAAATAAACTGGGGGCTGCTATATACTCACACAGGGCTGGCTGGCTATATATAAAGGGGCTGGCGCTATATAATAAAGGGGGCTGGCGGCTATATACTACAGGGCCGCTGGCTGGCTATATTCTGGCTCTATACTACAGGGGCTGGCTGGCTATATACGCTGCTGGCATATTCTATAACTACAGGGGGCTTGGCCTGGGCTATATACAAGGGGGTTGGCCAGCTATACTCTGGGAGGCTGTAACCAAGTGCATTTCCACCCAGTTTTTGGTGTGTAAATTAGGGCCTCAGCTTGTACTTGGGTTGGTTTATCTCGAGTATATACGGTATAAACTGGGGGCTGGCTATACTACACAGGGGCTGGCTGGCTTATATAAGTAAAGAGGCTGGCTATATAATAAAGGGGCTGGCTGGCTATATACTACAGGGTCGCTGGGGCTATATATACAGGGCGCTGGCTGGCTATATCTACAGGGCGCTGGCGGCTATATACTACAGGGGGCTGGCTGGCTATACTCTGGGAGGCTGTGACCAATGCATTTCCCACCCAGTTCTTGGGTGTAAAATAGGTGCCCAGCTTGGTACTACTCGGTTTTGTCTTATACTCGAGTATATAGATACTTTCTGTATCATTGCTCATGGTTTTTCTAGATCTCTGCTTGCTCGTCCTTTCTATAGAAGCTTTACTTTTACTTGCAGTAGAACAGAAATCTGACCTGTCACACGGTGCAGGCTCGTTATCAGAACTGCGTGATATAATGAGCCCCTGCACATGTGTGACCATGGCCAAGATTTTTGTCACCGCAGAAAATATGATGTTTTATAGAATGACAGCAAGCAGAGATCCAGAAAACCGTAAAGAATTATACAGAAAGTATATTGAAATTTTTGGTAACTTTTCATTATTCAAATAATATCAATTACTTGAAATGGGAACACCCCTTTAGCCCTGCACTACTGCTGTACAGCTATATACATCCTAATTGCACATACCACATGTAATACCTCATGACAGTGGCCACTTCAACTGGCTATATATAATGGGGCCATTTACTTACCCTCCCTTGACGCCGCCGATCCGGAATGTCCGACGAGGATTTGGAGCTGCTGTGATTCACTAAGATCATGCGTCCAATTTCCTGCATGTGTCCCTTCCCGCTCAGGTCGCCGGATTTCAGCTTCTTCTTCCCATGCATGCGAGTGCCGATCTTGCGACAAATTTGGTTATTAAATCCAGCCGTTTGTCCGAAGTCCACGCCCCCGATTTGTGTCGCATGCAAGCTGCACCAATGCGCGACACAATCCCATCACGTGCACCAAAAAACCCAGGGCAATTCAAGGAAAAACTAAAAAGTCAGAAACCCGACGAAAATGCGGTGTTCGCACCCTATGTAAATGTGCCCCAAGGTATTACTATCTGTCACAAGCCAGAAATATCCACAGTTAAGTTGCAGTAAAAAATGTGATTTTTAATAAAGCTCTTATTCCTCAGTTTAGCTTTAACAGTGGTATCTCAGATTCTGTGGTGCCTTCTGTGTTCTAGAACATTTTGGTTAAAGTTTAGTAATTTTACTACTAATTAAAAAAAAAAAAACTTAATGGGAAACTTCACAAAAACAATGTTTTTCACATTTTTAGTCTACAAAGAAAAAAAGGTCTCATTTATGAAAAAATAAAGTAAAAACTGTTATGATCCGTAAAGTGTTTCAAAGATATCATAATTTCCCTCTATGTGGATGCACACATAGAGCTACAGGTAACGTCGGAGAAAATCCAGTTTTCATAACATCACAAAAATGCTTCCATGGAAACACTATCAAAGAAGAACGGGTCAGGCTCTGTGCATATACATGACGTCTAAAACCTGTTCACACTATCTAGTAGCCTGCAGTCCTAGGTTTTTTTGTTATTAACTAGAATAACAAATGTTAAAAATAACATGTAACCTACAACCAATGACTGCTTGTTTATAACACTATTCAGCTTACCATACGTCTAATCTATTATGCTGTCTTACATGGCACCGTTATATTCTTTGTGTCCCCTGTGAACGGCAGACGGTTAATCATCGATATACAGCTTTAGGCTGCATAACACAGCCTTGCCCGCCGCATGTAGCACGGCGGGCACACGGTTGTAGTGCGGCGGGAGAGGAGAGAGGCGAGCGCTGCTCACCCCCCCCCTTCCGAGGGATATATGGCACACGGTGCGTAAGCACATGTCCTATCTTTTCACGGGGTATACGGAGCGGTGCGGTGCCCGCATGTGTGCTGCACCGGACCCTCCTCCAATAGGGCGCCGTGTGCCCATTGCCGTCTATGCGGGGACGTATATCGGCCGTATACATGTCCCCCATATGGCACTGTGAATGTAGCCTAAGTTTGCAAGAGAATGTGAAATTATTGGATTAATCAACATTAAAAATCTATCTGAAGACAGAATACAAGATGCCGGCAGCACTGTCATCAGAAACGTATCGGATCTATTCCAGGGAATTTATCAACTACGGTAAACTTTTCTCGCAAACTCCAACCATTTTAAAAAAACGACATATTTTTATTTTCTAATGGTAATTTTTTTTTACTTTCCGCCCAATGGAGCACAGAACTGTATCTGTGAATACCTTAATGACATGTATATGATGACATATAGCGTTGTTGGCCTGTGCAGAGATTACAGTAATGCATGGGGAGGAAGCAGTAACCTATGACTGACATGTTTATTATTCTGACCTTTGTTATCTATATACGGTATGTGTATTACGTTCCTTGTCATTCTGTAAAGGGATCTTGCAATAATTTCTGTATGATTTACAAAGGATGGACATACACTGTTCAAAAAATTAAAAAAGGAACACTTAAACAATCAATAACCTCCAAGTAAATCAGCTTCTGTGAGATCAAACTGTCCACTTAGAAGCCACATGGAGTTGACACGGCTTTCAGTACCTACCTATGATTTCTGGCTGATGATTGGTCAATTTGAATGTTGGTGGTGCTTTACCTTCTACAACCCACAATATTTGCTCAGGTAGTTGCAGCTCATACAGGACGGGCATCTCAATCGATTATTGGCATGAAGTTTGTGTGTCTGTTGGTAGTGTCAGAGGCTAAGGCGCTACCAGGGATGTGGAGGGGGGCATAAGGGGCATCCAACCAGATCGCTATACCCATCCCTTTTTTCAATTACTTACAATGTAACATAAACGCACCTCCTGTCCCTTCCCTAAATTTAAACTTCACCTCCAGCAGCCACAAATGGTGCATGTTCTTCACAAACGGTTAGAAACCGACTCATGAGGATGGCATGGACCCGGCGTCCAAAGATGGGGGTTGCGCTCACAGCCCCAACATCGTGCAGTTTGCTTGGCATTTTGCACAAGGGACACCAGGATTGGCAATGGACTACCCGAATTGAATCCGATTGAACACATCTGGGACTCATGTCTCGCTCTCCATCCCAACATCAATTTGTAAACAGCTGTCCAAGAGTTAGGAGATATTTTACTCCAGATCTGAGGGAATTCATGAAAAGACCTCTGCGCCTTACAGGAGCATGCCAAGGTGTTGTAGGGAGGTCATGCAGGCACGTGGAGGGCACACCACCAATACTGAGCCTCAGTTTGTTTTACGGAATATTACATCAAATGATAGATCAGCTGTAGTGGTTTCTCCACTTGAATTTGTGGGCGACTCGGTTAATAATTTGATTTCATGGATGATTTTTTTGTGATTTTGTTGTCAGCCATTCAAACATTGTACAAACAAATGTGCAAATACACAATCTAACGATGTGTCATTTGTGATCGCTTTATTTTTTTTGAGCATGTAGACATATAGGTTACATAGGCGACAAATAAAAAGATAACACCAAATTTTCTCAATCAATAAGTCTAAATAAAAAATATTCAACAATAGATCAATTAAAGACCATTCATTGTAAAAAAACAAAGGCTGTGTCCGACAAGTAATTTCAATTATGAGAAACTGCTCTGTGTGCTGGCTCGATTTCCCGGATTGAACCTTGTACAGTGGACTTTCAGTATCTCGTTCTAACTCAGCTTTTGTTTAGTCTAGTAATTCCAGCTTCGTACTTGGAGAATCCCACCAGCACATGGAGTGAGTTTTTAGGACCGAACTACTTGTGAGCTACCGCCTGAGGCCACATTAAGGCTACATTCAGACGAACGTATGGGGGTATGTATATACGGCACACGTGCGGCACTGTACCGCTCCGTACCCCATTAAAAGATAGGACATGTCCTATCTTTTCAGGGCATACAGCGCAGTGCGCCATATACTGTATATCTATGGAGAGGGGCGGGGGTGAGCAGCGGTCACCTCCTCCTCCTCTCGCACGGCGGGCAACAGTCGTCTGAATCCGGCCTAATGCAGAAAATGCTAGAGGAGATAATTATTGATTAAAGGGGTATTCCAGGAATCGGCATAATTCATATACAAATGGGTCCTTAAAATATAAGCTTATATGTAATAGGTTTTATTAAAATAAAATTTGCTCCCCCTTAGCAGAAAAAATGCGTGGACCATGACTGTATGAATAAACATGCTACTGGTCCTTTAATCAGTACGTTAATTTCCTCCGCCGGTGCGTTGCGGAGAAGACACAGGACAGAAGATGGCCTGCACCTGCCTGGGCAGGTCATGTGATCACCACTAAGTTTGGCTGCAGGCGGTTGGTTGCAGTGCATCCAGTATGGCCGGTGTCTTGGTGATGGCAGTTACACACATTACTAGTAACGGAAATGAAAGCAGAATATCGGGCTGGAGGGCACAGATAGTCACTGGAGAGGTGTGTGTGATCTGCTTCCAGGTCTGGTGTGTAATGACTTTTCTTGTGTTATACTGTTAACTCTACACTGGCCGCACAGTGAGGCTTCTTGTTTAGTGACTCTTGCACTGAGAGGTCTTGCTCTACTGATGTGGTGGTGGTTGATTATTTACTGCAAAGTGACATTTCAGTCATCAAACACTTGATTTTCAGAAATGCTTGGGGATTCCATATCACACAGTGTGTTGTTTTTATTTATATATACTCAGCGGCCACTTTATTAGGTACACCTGTCCAACTGCTCGTTAACACTTAATTTCTAATCAGCCAATCACATGGCGGCAACTCAGTGCATTTAGGCATGTAGACATGGTCAAGACAATCTCCTGCAGTTCAAACCGAGCATCAGTATGGGGAAGAAAGGTGATTTGAGTGCCTTTGAACGTGGCATGGTTCTTGGTGCCAGAATTGCTGGTCTTAGTATTTCAGAAACTGCTGATCTACTGGGATTTTCACACACAACCATTGCTGAGTGTATATTAATTATTATTTATTATTAAGTTCTTAAATTTAGACAGCTAAAACACATTGAAACATGCTCCAATATCACACATTTTAAAATAAAATTGGCACATCTTGTTAGAAATTGTATCCTTACTGATATCAATATACATACCAGAATAATGTTCTCTTATCAACACACTTAACACAAATAAATCGGGGATGATATGATGATGGCAGATTATTTGGGAGACTTTTAGCTTGGCGAGTTGCGGCTGTTTTTTCATTTAAACATTTGTTTGCCTTACTATATCTTGTGCAGATTTCTTCCTGCCTTGAAGTTAAATAAATACCTTAACCATTAGAGTTTGCACTGCTGGCATTTGGGCTGTGTGCGTGGGTGAAGAAGGATAAAGTGTTAAAGTTCTCATTTGAGGATTGCAGTTCATGCAATACTGAAAAATGCACCCTAAAATTAGTCACAATTTTATCTGTTATTTAAAACTGGCTGTTACATTTTCATACATTAGGTTAAAAAAAATGTCTTTATGCCTTACTACTATAGAATGCATTGTATTGGATACTGATAATATACCGTACAATACCATTAACCATTAAATCACTGGCTTATGATATTTTTTTATAGCACTTGTAGCCCGAGCACATAGAGTACATAACTAGATAATGTTATGCTCCCCATCACACAACTGCTGCATTATGTACCATGTGGGCAAAACTTTCCTAAGCTGGGATAAAAGTTACATTTTGCATATTTCTGTGTAAGTGTAATATATGTAGTCTGAACACCGCCTTACTTCACTCCTGTCTGTCTTAATTGATTTCCCCCAACCTGTCTGTTTCCCGTTGACTTTGTTCTGTGCTGTAGATGGTTAAGCTAGCTGTGATGGATAGATGCCTCCTTTACTTACATATCTCCCTTGCTAGTCTGTCTTGTCTGGATGTCCTATCACCTTTGTACCAGGACTCTGATATCTTGTGAGAGGATGGTCCCATTGCTTGCTAAAGTCTTGGAGCATTCTGGACCTCCTATATGTTTTATCTTCTTGCATGTCTTCTAAGCATCCATTATCTCTTGATTCTGTACTGCAATGCCTCTTTTTGGTTAAAAACCATGTGTGTTATGATCATTCATCTGTGTTTGTTTTGATGCAGGAAGGGAACGTCAACCAGTTGTCATGTACCATTAGGGTAGGATAGGCAAGGAGGTAGGGACAGTCAGGTGCGTCTATCTTACTGTCTGGCTGTCATCCTTTTCCATCTTTTTGTCCATCCCCAACAGCAGCATTAAATTTTGTAGTAATTGAATAATTAGATTAAATAGTATATAACTCTGATGTGTCTCATGTCTCTTTTTCTATGTCAGATACTACAGTATTTTTCGGACTATAAGGCCACCGGAGTATAAGACACACCATCAATAAAGGCCTGCTAAACGCCTAGGTTCATATTAAGGCTCACCGAATTATAAGGCGCACCTGATTATAAGGATGAATGACAAGCAGGTGGCAGACCTGTCACAGTTCAAGGCAGCTGTGTTCGCAAGTACGTTGTCATATGTAGGCGGCACTGGACTATAAGGCGCACCTTTGAATTCTGAGAAAATCAAGGATTTTTAGTGCGCCTTATGTCCGAAAAATACGGTACTAGAATCTTTAGAAGCTAAATGAAAGTGTAGATAAACCTCTACCTGATAATCTAAGCACATTGTCAGCACATAGCACAGATGAATCATGTGTATCCACTTAGAGAATCCCCGCCCACACTCCTGAATTTCTACTCTGCACATCACTGAGTCATCAGAGCAAATTTAGCACAATAAAACAGAATAAATAGCCAAGTAAGAGGTTAAAATTATCTTTAATGTGTAAACATTACTAAGGTTAAAATTTGAGAACTTTCTTCATGGTCAAACCCTTAAATTTCCACCCATCACCATATGTAGTGCTGGCCCACTTCATCCAGTTCTTTGAGCCTTGTTTCTTACAGTTCAAGTGGGGCAGGAATTAAAGAATAGGAAGCATAATAACATTATGCAGAGGAACCTGTGATTGGGTGCTTTTTATTGCTTTCAGACTATTATATTAACATTTTTAGCTTTTTTCCATACATTTTTTAATTATCTAAAGCACCATAGTGATTAGTCTTGTACTACTAGCTATTTTCTTATTCATTGATGGAAAGAGGAAATAGCTTTGGTTGGGCGTACCCACGCTGATCTCACTATGTCACGAAATGAACTAGATTACATTTTAATTATATGAGCTAATTAAAAACATCAAATGTTTAGAAAACCATATAAAATAGGCATTTACTGGTGATTGTATAAGCCATGTCATTAGTAAGGCAACGGCTCTCACTCATTTCTTGTTGACAATAGAAAATATATGTGGGTCCGCTACTACATGGCGTTCAGCTTTCCCGAACTCTTCAGGCCAATTCGAGAGTGGTGGTAGAGTCATGCGGGCGATATGAACTTACTGAATGCATTTGTGGAATATCTTATTTTGCCATTAGCAATTGTCCTCCTCCCATCTTAAATATAATTCCTCCTTTGTTAAATAATTTCATATTTAGAACCCTCTTGACCAGCGGTAGGGAACCTATGGCTCGGACAGAATCTTTAAAAATAGTGATGGCTGCTGTGTGTCTCTTAGACTGATCACTGGACACAGGCAGCAATGTTACGCAATGTTGTCCTTTGTGCGATCCGGCGCCATCGCCGCCATCATCTAAGCCTGGGTCAAGGAGAAGAGCATGGGAGCAATGAAGAGCTGGCTGCAGGGAGCGCAGGTAGGTGATATTCATTTTTTTTTTTTTGCTTTGACTCAATCTTCTGGGAAGCATGTGCTGTGGCTACCTATATCAGCGGGGCATGTGCTGTGGTTACCTATATACAGGGGGCCATGTGCTGGGGCTCCTATCTACTGGGTGGCATGTGCTGGGGCTACCTATCTACTGGGGTGGCATGTGTCTGGGGCTACCTATCTACTGGTGGCATGTGCTGGGGCTACCTGATCTACTGGGTGCATGGTTCTGTGGCTACCTATCTACTGGTAGTGGTCATTGCTTGGCTACTGTTGTAAGGGATTAGGTGTCCGGATCGTCGTCTCCTGGGGTGGACGGACACAATTCACCAGCACACAAGTAACTTCACTGTCCACACTGTGCGACTTGGGTATAAACTGAACCGCAGCCAGTTTTATATTCGGCAGTAAAACAAAATAACAAAACAGCAAAAATAAAGCCTAAGCCTCTCCGGCACTAACTATACATTGAGGTTCCCTAACTCAACCAGGTGCTGCCTACTGCCAGGCACCCCAAAAACTCACGTAACAGTTTCACTGCCACAGCTCCACAGGCCTTTCCGTAGCCTGTCTCTTCCCCGGGGTGGAGCCATTGTGGGAAGTCTGCACCAGGTAGTTATGAGGACTTCCAGCTGGATGCAAATGATCCTCATTAGTGGCAAAAACGCCCAGCTATCCACATCCATCCAGCAACATACTCATTATATTACCCAAAATCTACTGTAGTGGCAGCTACCCTGTCACACTATATACAGGGGGCCATGTGCTGTGGCTACCAATACTGGGGGTATGTGTCTGGGGTACCTATCTACTGGGTGGCATGTGCGGGCTACCTATCTACTGGGTGGCATTGCTGTGGCTACCTATTACACAGGGGGCCATGTGCTAGGGCTACCTATCTACTGGGTGGCATGTGCTGGGCTACCTATATACAGGGGGCCATGTGCTGGGGCTACCATATCTAACTGGGTGGCATTGCTGTGGCTACCTATCTACTAACTGGGTGGAATGTGCTGTGGTACCTATCTACTGGGGGTTGTGCTGGGGCTACCTATCTACTGGGGGTATGTGCTGGGCTAACCTATCTACTAGGAGGCACATGCTATTGTACGGCTCTTACGGAATAAAACATTTTAGAATATGTACTTTCATGGCTCTCTCATCCAAAAGGTTTCCTGACCCCGCTCTAGACGTTTAATGTAACAGCGTTTACCTCCATCATTATACCTATATGCAACCACACCAGAATATAAAAAAGTATGACATAATCATACTCTTTGAGGCAAGACTAGTCTGAAATGACAACCCTCCGATTTCATGAATGTACATGGAGGATTATGGTTGCCGCCCCATACTTTTCGTTCTTTTCACTGTGAATTACCGTTAATGGATACCCTGCAACTCTCATCTGTGTTCTTGTATGCGGCTCCCTTGGCTCTAATAGAAGGCTTTAACTTCAGAGTAATTTGTAATAATACTCATAATCAAATTAATAATCGTTTAGGAGTTATGAAAGTGTTAACAAGTGTAAAATTGGCTTATCTGACACAAAATGTCACAGCTTCCAATGTGAGGAAAACACTTCAATGGGGTCACCGGGGAAGTAGGTCATGTTCCGAGGTGCTGAGCTCAGTCTTCCAGTAAAAAAGGTTTGAAAAGTCCTTTTCTCTTATCGTTCTAATGTGAAGGTCCAAAACCAATAACAGAAGCGACATCTGGGGTCTGACCTCCTCATAGGTTTTCAGATTCCTCTATGATATTATTATAAGTTATTACTGGATAAATTCGATCATAAACCGGAATAAATCGGTAAACATGCAATTTTGTATTCCTATAAAAATTTTTTTATACTTCCCTGAATTGGAACCCTTCCATCTATACTGCTACATTTTGTAGTATATACATAAAGTTGGTGTTAAAGGGGTTTGCCATGAAAAAAGTTATCAATTATATTCCCTAGTGATTTTACACAAAATAATTTTATAACCCCCCTATTTTACAATTTTCCTCAGTTTAATGCAGTTTAGCTCCTTAACTTGGTGATGGTCAGGGTAGTATTCCAGAGTGTGGGCGGAGACTCTCTAAGCACACTTCATGATTCTTCTGTGAGCTGCTGTGTGCTGACATGTGCTTATATACCAGAGTACAGGTTTATCTACTTTTATTTCGGTTCTGAACATTGACATTATCTGACACATAGAAAAGAGAAATGAGACAAATGAGATATGAGATCCATGAGATGGATATAAAAACACGATGGAACTCTCACTCTCAGCTCTGTTAACTCACTAAGAACACAGTCGCTTTGTTATATGCCTCCCTCCTGAATAAAGACCTATCTTCTATACTAGTAGAGTAAGACTTGCACACTGCTGCTTGCCAGCAGAAGTATCTCTGTGTGAGCTTGTCTTATAATTGAGGGGAAGAGGGCAAAGGCGAAGCGCACTGCAGTGTGTAGACAGGAGAAGCTATTTATGAGATCTGCCCCTGCCCGACCATAGTAGGAAGATTTACGGTCGAATCCCGGACAACCGAAATGTATTCACTGGGACTGATAGAAGTAATTCCAACCTGTCTCTGTGTTTTTATTAATATCAGTGAATTAGAGAATGTGTTATTTTTTTATCCTGAATATATTTAAGATTCTTGTCTTCATGGGAGACCCCTTTAACACTTGTTGATAACCCTTAGGCCACATGCACAAAGCATATTTTGATAGTGTGTAAGCTATAGCCTAAAAATAGAGGTCCTGTTTAGGGGTAATTTACATTAAATGTTCATCGCTATTATAGAAGAACATGTTCCAAATTATACACTCTGCTCTATGATCCCATATTACATACAGGGTAAATGGATATATTATAACTGATGTATTCAGTTGATAATCTTCCTCAGATAGGACATTTGGCGAGTCTATGAGCAAACAAATGTCTCCACCATCAGGAAGAAGCATGTGTTAGGATTATCTGTCTGCACATATTAGGGCTATCCTGAGGGGTCTAAGGGGAGTTGAGTTGTAGTGGGCAGGCAGATATATCTTTTATATATAAATGCAAAGGCCATGGCTGAAATATGGGAGGGACCTTTCCCATCCAGACTCCCAACCATCCATGGTGACGCATACCTGCCAGTGATAATTTTACCACTTGACCTTGTAAAACCTATATAAGTTGTATATAGGTTTGTCAGTATTATCTTATAACAAGTTGTACATTTCAGATGCAGTTGGCACTTGTAAATTAGAATCATAAATGATTATAGTTTCCTAACAATATGGGGCGATTTACTTACCCAGTCCATTCGCTATCCAGCGGCGGGTTCTCCAACCTGATTCGGTTGTGTGCGCCCGATGTACCACCAGGTGTTGCTGCTGCGCTGAAGTCCGTCAGAGTTCACTGGTACCGTTCACTAAGCTATCCTGGGTGCAGTAAGTGCGTGTCAAGCGACACATTTTTAAAAAAAATATGGCGGTTTTTCCTAAAACCGTCGGTTTTCCGACGGTCACGCCCCCCAATTCTCGTTGCTGCATGCCGGCGCCGAGTGCGCCACAATCCGATCGAGTGCGCCAAAAAAACGGGGCATTCAGCGCAAAACTATCATTTTCGGAAACGCGGGCACAATAGCGATTCGTTCCCTTATAAATGACCGCCAATATCTAGTAATCTGTGCACAAATGCAATTTCTTTTTCCTATGCCCATTTTCATAACATGGAAAAGAGACCATTCTTAGGGTTGTGTTTGAAATTGAAAGCCATTGTTAAAACGCAGGGAGTCTGTAAAACAGAAACCCTATAATCACCTGTACATCCCTTGCTGCTCCAACTCTGTCTCGGTGAATGTTTCTGCAGTCTACTATACACACTCTAAAAGGGAACCGGTCACAACCTAAACCCACTAATTACCTTATTTGGCAGCCTTAAAGGTGTTGTGTGAAGATGTTTTTAAAATGGGCCGTGTTGCCTGTACAAAGAAGTTATTTCCGTTCTCTCATGCAAACACGCAAGCAGTCAAGTGGGCCTCCTCCTGACGAGCATTTGATCTGAGCAGCCCCTTCCATCTCTTCCACACCATGCCACACCATGGATTCTGTTGCTTGTGCATTGCGCAGTGCACCTGTGCTCTCTTCTGCAGCCCTGCGCGTACGAAGTCACAGTTGCACAGCGCATGCACCGCTTTACAGCAATCTCGGAGAGCGGGTGGGAGTACTGCCAGCTGCTGAGACTCCAGCTGGAGCAAAACACAGGCCACTGCGCATGTGCAAGACTCTGGCGAGCTGGTGTATTAAGTAGAAGAAAGGAGGCAGGGCATGGCGGGATGGAAGGGGGCCGGTGCTCAGTCCAAGCGACCATCAGGAGTGGGGCCAGCTTAACTACTTGTGGTTTCACAGGGTTTCGGGAGGTGACCGGTTCCTTTAACCTATGTTGCCAATCACTGGACTTCTATGCTCTAGTAGGTACATCATGTGACCACTGGTGTTTGACATCATAAAAACATTCAAAACCCAATGTATCACCATCGCTATAACCCCTAGTCCGGCAACACAAAACTATTGTATCAACTATTTTGAAACTATACTGCGACTAAAGGGAACCTGTCAGCAGAAATTGACAGTTATTAGGTCCGATGCATGATACCTGATGCCTCACTAACTTACTCGGTTGAACCCCTTCCTTCCTAGAACTAATATAATAAACACTAAAAATCATGAACACATTAGGTATTGGCCGCGTCCTAAAATGCCAGATCAAAATATAATAAAGTTTTTTCACTGTGTAACCCCGTAACGGTAAATAGCGCTCAAAGCCAAAAATGGCACTTTTGAAAATAAAAATTCAATAATAAGTGATCAAAAGGCCATACAATCCTAAAAAGGGCAGCATTGAAAACGTCATCAAAAGTCGTAAAAAAAATAACACCACCCAAAGCGTGTACAACGAAGTATGAAAAGTTATGAGCACCAGAAGATAAAAAAAATATTGTACAGGGGTTTTTAATATTCTTTTAAATCCATGAAAACATTATAAACTATGGTATATAATTTTGCTATCCCCGCGATTGTACCGACCCAAAGAATAAGAGACATGTCATTTAGGGCGCACAGTGAAGCCGTAAAACCACCCACAAGAAAATGGCACAACGTGTTTTTTTCACCAATTTCACTGCATATGGATTTTTTTCCTGCTTCCAGTACACGGCATGGAAATTGGAACCTGACAAATTTCTGGTAGTGGTTTATTAGGCCAATTGCTGATGACAGGTTCCCTTTAACATTTTACATAGTATTCTTGTGACACTTTGTTAAAAAAATGTTTTCCCGGATGAATGAAATAATAAAGCCTTATATATTACTTAAAGTAGCAAAAATGGTATGAAAAAATATTACGATTTGAACTGGAAGTACTAAAAAAAAAAATCTGAAAAATGTGTCTGTCATGAACCAGGGATAATGACCCAATCTTGAACTGGTTAACGCTATTATTGAGAACATGAGTTTGCAAGTCTGAATGTGTTATTGCTACAGCCCTTACTGGCACTGGTGGTAATCACTGGGATTTTAGAGAAATTACTGTTGGCAGGTTCTGTCAGAGCTGCCCAGAATTTCTATTTCTAGCTAATATCAGATACAGGAACTCCAGGATATGCACGTCACCCTGGTAAATGTTGGTCACACTTGAAAACAGAAAATGAATTAATTTTTATTGAATTGAATGTATTGAATTGTGTTGTGTCTTGATACTAGTATCAATGTTATATCAGTTTACATGCATGTGCTTATAGGGCTTGTCCAGAGGTTGAAAAACATGGCTCAAACAGCGCCGCCCCTGAGCATGGTTCGTGCTAGTATTGCAGCTCAGCTGTGCAGATATGAAAAACCTAACTGCAGTACCACATACTGCCCATTGTGAGGTGTGAGCTGTTTTTGGAAGAAAGCCTCCCATGTTTTTCAACCTCTGGACACCCCTTTAACCAGCGTGCAAATGCATTCTGGTTTAAAATATGCCCCCCTTATGTTTGCATGGGTACAACATCAATGGTGCTCATTTACTAAGGGTCTGAACGCCGCACTATTGTCGGGTTTCCGAATATTTCCGTTTGCGGCCGATTGCCCCGGAATTTTGTGTGTCATACCAATGACTCCAAATCATAAACAAATGAGCTGAGATGAGTCAGGCTCGGAGCTGGAAGGGGAGCATCCCTTAGATACCCCTATAATGGCTCTATCACTGGCTTGAGCCATGTGGTGTCATTGTAAATTGAGAATTGGGCTTGTGGCTCTGTGATCTGCAGAAGCAGAGATTTTAAGCAGTTAAAGATATAGGCAGAGATTTATCAGAAGTGTCTGAGAGCAAAATGTTCTATTTCTTATGGCAACCAATCACAGCTCAGTTTTCATTTTATAAACTGCTGTAGGAAAATTCAAGCTGAGCTCTGATTGGTTGCAGCTATACTCTACCCTCCAGCCTCTATGTGACTCGCTCAGACAAAAATACCACTTTTGTAGGTATAAAGCGGTACAAAAAGGGGATACTAGAAAGGATATTTCTTACCAGACCCTGGTGTAAGCAGAGTCCTGTGCTTACAGCTGTTGTATGATTTCTGGAAAGTGAGCCTGTCCTTTGAAACTCTTGGGGCTCATGTAGGCAGGGGTAACCTAATCTTTCTGTTGCCTGAGATGAGCAGTAGAACAGTGCCCCCTCCACCCCAAGTTCTGCTTCTTTTGTACAAGTGACTGCACCTCTGATGCTGCCCCCCCCCCCACTCTTCCATCTTGATGCAGGTGCTGCCTGAGGCAAGAGGCTTCAACTCAACTCATGTCTGGTACATAAAATGGATACATAAAAATATAGCATTTTGTACGCATGTAATTATGTCTAAGTTACAATTATTGGTATCCATCTATGTTGAATCACAAAGTAAATGATAGTGATGATGTAACGTTAAGCGCACAGCCGGATCCACAGCGTGGGTGACGGAAAGAGAAGGGCCTACTGTTTATTAAATCAGTCGAGGTTTAGGTGTTAAGATTACTGTAACAAATCATTTCATTCTCTTATGATACAGAATCTTGTCGTATCTTAAAATCTCTTCCAAAAACTTTCTCGTTTTCTTGGACCGAGTTCTGTAGTGCAGCACAAACTTTTTCATCTACAAAGAGACTATTTCTTTCTTTGCATTTATGGTTTTATTATTTGTCGGATCTGTAGGGTAGCCTTAGAGCGCCCCGCTAGGCTGATCTTCTTGCTGTAATAGGAGAAATATTTTTGAGTAAAATTGTAGCAAGAACGTTCATTTTAGCAGAGCAGTAGCTCACTGGGTGACTTTACCATGAATGGCCGTCAGGGCCATATAATAAGGGATTAGGTTAATCGTCTTGCAAGGAAGTAACCATTAGGACAGGTTTTATAATTAGGTAGTGTATGCTTACTCCTGATTACTCCTTTAGTTTAATTTTTTATAGTTGACTGATAAATGGTGTTAATGTCTAAAGTAGTTTTACTTCACCTTCAATTTGGAGTTGTATCTCCACTCACTAATGAAATGCTCAGCAGCCTCCCAGTAATGAAATACCCAGCAGCCTCCCCCGTAATAAAATGCCCAGCAGCTTCCCTCACTATTGAAATGCCCCGCAGCCTCCCCTCACTAAGAAATGCCCAGCTGCTTCCCTCAGTAATGAAATGTCAGCGAGCCTCCCCTCACTAATGACTGCTCAGCAGCTCCCCTCACTAATGAAATGCTCAGCAGCCTCCCCCACTATGAAATGCTCAGCAGCCTCCCGTCACTAATGAAATGCCCAGCAACCTCCCTTCACTAATGAAATGCCCCAGCAACTCCCTTCACTAACTGAATGCTAGCACTTCCCCTCACATTGAAATGCCCAGCAGCTTCCCCTCACTATTGAAATGCCCTGCAGCTTCCCCTCACTATTGAAATGCCTGCAGCTTCCCCTCACTATTGAAATGCCCGCACTCCCTCCTCACTATTGAAAATGTCCCGCAGCTCACGCCTCCTCCCAGAAATACTAACAAATGCAGCCTCTTCAATCGAACATCATACTAATAATAGGCCAGAAGCTTCCCTCACTAGAAATGTCTAGCAGCCTCCTCCACTATTGAAATGTCCATCATCCTTCGACACTCATGCCCACAGCCTCCCCAACTACTGAAATGCCTAGTAGCTCTTGATTTATTAAATAAAAACAACTTGGACTTCTCCCAGAAGTCCCTGCAGATGATCTTCCCTCTTCCCTGTGTAACAGTGCAGTAGAGATGGGTCTATGCACTCTACCCACACCTCACCCGTTTTATGTGTTCTTTAGGAACCCTAAAGAGTAACTAAATTAATAAATTTTTTTGGAGCATGTGCTGTAATATAATACTATATAACTTAATTCATTACAGACTCCACCTTTTTGTTTTATAATGGGGTAAAGATTTCCCGATTTGCACTGAATTGTCCAGGAGTTTGGAGCATGCGATCGATTTTGGTGCATCAGTCGGCTTTCACCTCCGCGACTGAAAAGGGGGCGTGCCGTCGGACAACCAGACGGATTCGGAAAAACCCGCTGAAATTAAAAAAGAATTTGTGTCGCAAGATCAGCACTCACATGCACCATGAAGAAGCATGACTCCGGCGGACCTCGGCGCAGCAGCGACACCTGCTGGATATCGGACGCACGGACCTTGGTGATCCTGGCAGACCCGAACCTTTCGGGAGACACGCCTGCTGGGATCCCCGACTGGACCGGGTAAGTAAATGTGCCCCAATATGTAACTTTTTGGTAAGCAGCGCAACTATGTTATGATGTTTCATTGTTAGTGGGGATTTTTTACGAAGATATTAATAAGGTTTCTATCTATATTTATTTTATATTATTGTGTGGTGTGTTTTTTGTAACGTTTATGTCCCCCATGAAGTCATAAAATGAATTTTTTAAATTATGATTATTTATATATTATCATTATATGACACTCTGGCGTTTTCTCCGTGTCTATAAACGGAAAGAAGGGAGCCTCTGAAGTGACCTGTCACAACTAAGCCTGTAAAAAGTGACTCGTCTCGGCATGACGCTTGGGAGGGACTGTGATTTTTTCACAGTACAGATTAGGGAGACTATGTGATAGCCGATCCTGGTGATGGTCTCGTCTGCGAGAGTGTTGTGGTGCAATCATATCATTACACCATAATACATAAGCGGACTGGAGACACAGGGCCCTTCCCACAGAGAGGGTTGATTGCTGCCCATGACTGCGATTGAGTGTCAGTCTGCAGCTGGCAGTGAAAGGAATATCTCCGCCCCAAGGGGACAAAAGACAAGCATCCAATGTAACTACTGTACATCTCATGACAGGAAAAGTTCAAACATCACTCCCAAAGTTGACTGGGTACATTGAATAGGGTAACCCCCGCGCATCACCCTGTTGGTGACACATGTCCCATCTCTGTTAACAGCACAGAAGGCCATACTTCCACCTGTTTGGCAACGCTCACCCATCCACTGTGGCTTGCACACATAGTGCATTAAAAACTAGTACCAGCTATATAACACCGGACAACCCTTTAAGAAATTGTTTCTATTCATCGATCTTTTCCAGGGGAGGCTCTACTGGGGCAATAAGTAGCATTTATCCAGACAGCGGAGCAAAGTCCTACTCCACTGCACCTAGTAGCCTATGTGATTTCCCTCTATCTTACCTGTCCATATTATCCACGCTCTCACACTGCTCAAGTACTGTTACTCAGCTCCATCTGAGCTCTGCGCATGCGCTAGTAGTCCTACCGGCTCCAGTGCCGACCGCTCATTGAATAGTGCTCATCATCAAACATGGACCATGTTTGGGCCACCTCGCCCAGACTAAGCATTGACACCCAGAACCTCCTTGCTCTATAGCTTGTAGTTTGACTTAGCACGTATAATGTTGACTTTAAATACAGGCTTCCCCCATAACTGGACACCCGACTTACAGACAACCCTAGTTACGACAGAACCCTCGGACCTGTGGTGAAGCTTATCTGAATGCTTTAACTATGTCCTCCGAGTATTGCAATACATCAGCTGTAAGGGTCTGTATGGAAGCTTTTGGATATCCTTGGTCCATTAAAGTCAAAAATGTAACGTTCATTGTTCGGCCCCAATTTTGACAACTCACATTATAATTAGTTATTCACTACACTTAATGACGTCTTTCCATCCTCGTGCCATCTCTTCTCCGTCACCTCCCCTCTCGACTATTATCTTTGTCTGCCTTCTTCTTCCGCTCTTGTTCCGGGATCGGCCTCAAAAATACGTACGGAGGCTGAGCATACGTTCTACGACACCAAACCTCTGGACCCTATCTTGTACGTAACTCGGGACTGCCTGTACAAAGTGTTTTTTCATACTTTGTGGGCATTTACAATAGTTAATTAGGAAGCACCCCACAAGGTCTTCCTCTACATGAAATACATTAGAAGCTTAATAACCAAATCTAATGCACTGGTTCAATGGACCTACAGATAAAAAAAATATATATGATATTTTTTTTTAAATTTACCAATTAGCCCCCGAGGACTTTAATAAACCTTTGCAGGAGCATTGCAGTACTCTGGAGCTAAATTACCTTTTTACCTTCTGACACATTCTTTTATGGTTGTCTACCAGACGCTAGAATCTTATACTCAGTGTAAACAATGTTTTAATTATGCTCCATGAAGGCCGCGTCTTGTGCCCGTCACTTCACACTCATTTTCTTAATATTTTTTTCTTTACGTTGTACTTTGAGCTACGTAAAGTTTTCCTGCATCACAGTATCGGCTTGTCATCAGTTATTTTCGTGTGAAACCTTGGGCAATTGAACATTATCTCTGTGAAAATGGAAGAAGAATCGCTTTAAGGCTATGTATTATAGAGCATTATGACATTATATATAGTGTCTTTTAAGCCCATTTTTTTCCCTATTGATGAAATGATTTAAGGGTTATTGTTTTTTTCCCGCTGTGAGGATTATAACATATTTGTAAAGAAAAAGGGTATTCAATTGCTATAAAAAAAATGAAAGCCTCTCAATCACATTTCATCGAATGGAAGTAAACCCAAGTGATTTTTTTTCCGAAAGCATGCAGAAGTCTGAAATCCTTCGGTAAGATGTCGATGTTGTGGAGGGACGAACACCCCCTTCCATAGTATAAGCCAGGTGGGAAATGCCACAGCTAACTGGTAAATATCAGAAATAAAAATAGCATACCAATAAAATGACATTAATTTAGGCATCAGTAGGCAGCAACTTCCCCCATTAATAAAATGTCCATCAGCAGTCTCCCTCACTGATAAAATGTCTGGCAGCAGTCTCCCTCACTGATAAAATGTCTAGCAGCCTCTCCTCACTAATAAAATGTCCAGCTGCGTCGCTCACTAATAAATGTCTCATCCAGCATTCTCCCTCACTGATAAAATGTCTGGCAGCCGTTTCCTCTCACTGATAAACTGTCTGGCAGCAGCCTCCCCTCACTAATAAAATGTCCATCAGCAGTCTCTCCCCTCATGATAAATGTCCAGCAGCAGCCTCCCCTCATTATAAAATGCATCAGACACAGGGCCCTCGTCATTAAAAAAAAAAAGAATTTGTACTCCCCTCCAGCAATCCCGCAGCTTCCTTTTCTCCCTCGTTTTCCAGTGCTACAGCATGTGCATGACAGGTCTGTGTGTTTTGCAACTCATTCTGTCTTTTCCTCAATGCTGTAGTAATCTAACTGTATTCCTGTCTACTTCCCTTTAATGGAACCGCGCGTCTGCCGTTTACATGAGGGGCCCCTCCCTTCACCTGGCCTGCTCACTCAGGTTGAAGTCAGATGGGCCTTTTCTGAATAAAAAAATGTGCTGAAAAAGCCGTCTTATACAGTATTAGGAAAGGTATGACTTTGAGAACCACTGTATATCCTGCAATTGCCACTGTAGTGAAAATTTAGTATTACAAGATGTCATTGAAGTAAGTGGGATTGTCAAGATTTAAGAACAGTCTTAAAATTCCGACTATACGTAATCTTTTCCCACAAACAACAAAATTGACAAATCATGGAGTATTTGGCCCCATGTGTTAATTCAGCATAGGTATTTACTAATCCACGGGAAAGGGATAACTTCCTAATCCATCAGAGTTCAATAGCGGGTTCCCACGGAACATGAAAATAGGACCCCACAGAATTAGGACAATGGGGACCCTGTTATCACAAATGGGTGACAGTGATAGGCCGAGCTGTGTAATGACGCTTTTTCAAATTCTGTCATAGTGGCCAAAGATTTCCAAGTATCGCACTTGGCTTTCTCCCAGTGCGTCCCATAGAATGGAGCAGCAGGAACATGTTCAGGCTGCCACTTGCTGCCACCTAATTCTGTGGGGTCTATTCTCGCCTGTTCAGTGGTGGTTTCTAGTTGGTGTAGCCTCGCCGATTAGGAAGTTATCTTGTCTTGTGGATTAGGATAACTTCCTAAGTGGGCCAAACCATTTAATGTTGTCCATGGACTTGTTGGCCATGCGGTGCATTTCTGGGATTATTTGGGCTCCCATCATAGGACCCTCTGTAATTGGATCTCTTCATGGGTAATAATCCGTGTGCTTTTGAACAGCTGTATTATGCCCAATAAGAGGTGGCAGCTGGGAAAGCCACCCAAGTGTAGCGTGGCCGACAGCACTTGTGAATAAGATTTCTTTCTCCTTGTTTACTTTCGTCATTTTTGCTTTCAATTCTGCATAAACAGTCTAATGATTCTCTATGTTTGCGAGTATCCGCAAACTTCATTACAACAAGAAGCGCTTACCCTGCGCCTAGTAAACTCCTCACAGCTTGCAAATAATTGTGGGGCAATTGCCGTTTATTCCCATCAGTTTTGTTATAACATGATTTGGTTCTCTAAAGGGCAGCGATAATGAGCAGAGGACAGCAAATGTGAACCCTCCGCAGACTTTCCCGCCCACACGCCGTTACGGATGCAGCATGCTTATGGACAGCATCAAAGTGACGGCCAGCGCGGAGATCGCGTTGCTTCAAGCCATCTTTTGATATCCACGTGGAATGTGGGAGACTCCGTTACTCCTATTGTTTTGTAACCTTGACAACAAAGAAGGAACAAAATGAAATGTCATTCTTGTCAAGTTTGTCAAGGTTTGAGATAGCGATGGCCAAATGGAAGGCATTCAAAAGTAAGAAAATTGGCAATATCGGAACAGTTCATACTGTGCAGAAACTGAGCAGGAACGTCAAACTTGAAAGAAGTGCTTGGTGCATGAGCTGGATTTGCAAGTTAAGTGTTCCCAATTATGTGTATGTATCAAAAGTGCTATGTAAGTACAGTGTACCACTTCTCAAGAACACTTGGGTCGCATTTCTAGCTTTTTTTGGGTTTGTGAAAACGCTGTGGGTGTCCTGCTTGGTTAATGAAAGCCACGCTCTGTACTGGTATGCATGATATCATTTGAGTTCCATTTCTTTTCTGTAATTTCATTCCAGAAATCCTCTTAATCCATCATGCCATTCTTGGCATTTGAATCAGCGGCATCAGCAGAATCCGAGTCTGTTACTGCCAGAAACACTTAATAAGCCAATTGCAGAGTCATAGAAGACTTACAGTCTCCTGCATACCAATTGTTAACACAAGGTAAGACATCAGCGCATGGAAGGAAAAGTAACATTATCTTGAAGACGGCTTGATGTGTAGCCTAGTCAATTTCAGTAGTTCTCAATACAACCCTGCTGTGTCTACATTTCTAGCACCCCCTACACATTGAAACATGCTCCAATATCACACATTTTAAAATAAAATTGGCACATCTTGTTAGAAATGTTAGATCCTTACTTGATATCAATATTACATACCAGAATAATGTTCTCTTATCAACACACTTAACACAAATAAATTGGGGATGGATATGGATGGCAGATTTATTTGGGAAGACTTTTAGCTTGGCGAGTTGCGGCTGTATTTTTTTCATTTAAACATTTGTTTGCCTTACTATATCTTGTAGCAGATTTCTTCCTGCCTTGAAGTTAAATAAATAACCTTAACATTATGAGTTTGCACTGCTGGCATTTGGGCTGTGTGCGTGGGTGAAGAAGGATAAAGTGTTAAAGTTCTCATTTGAGGATTGCAGTTCATGCAAATACTGAAAAATGCACCTAAAATTAGTCACAAATTTTATCTGTTATTTTAAAACTGGCTGTTACATTTTCATACATTAGGTTAAAAAAAATGTCTTTATGTCCTTACTATAGAATGCATTGTATTGGATACTGATAATATACCGTAGAATATCATTAACCATTAAATCACTGGCTTAATGATATTTTTTTATAGCACTTTGTAGCCCCAGCACTATAGAGTACATAACTAGATAATGTTATGCTCCCATCACCAACTGCTGCATTATGTACATGTGGGCAAAACTTTCCTAAGCTGGGATAAAAGATACATTTTGCATATTTCTGTGTAAGTGTAATATATGTAGTCTGAACACTGCCTTACTTCACTCCTGTCTGTCTTAATTGATTTCCACCAAACCTGTCTGTTTCCCGTTGACTTTGTTCTGTGCTGTAGATGGTTAAGCTAGCTGTGATGGATAGATGCCTCCTTTACTTACATATCTCCCTTGCTAGTCTGTCTTGTCTGGATGTCCTATCACCTTTTGTACCAGGACTCTGATATCTTGTGAGAGGATTGTCCCATTGCTTGCTAAAAGTCTTTGGAGCATTCTGGACCTCCTATATGTTTTATCTTCTTGCATGTCTTCTAAGCATCCATTTATCTCTTGATTCTGTACTGCAATGCCCTCTTGGTTAAAAACCATGTGTGTATGATCATTCATCTGTGTTTGTTTTGATGCAGGAAGGGAACGTCAACCAGTTGTCATGTACCATTTAGGGTAGGATAGGCAAGGAGGTAGGGACAGTCAGGTGCGTCTATCTTACTGTCTGGCTGTCCATCCTTTTCCATCTTTTTGTCCATTCCCCAACAGCAGCATTAAATTTTGTAGTAATTGAATAATTAGATTAAATAGTATATAACTCTGATGTGTCTCATGTCTCTTTTTCTATGTCAGATACTACAGTATTTTTCGGACTATAAGGCGCACCGGAGTATAAGACACACCATCAATAAAGGCCTGCTAAAACGCCTAGGTTCATATATAAGGCTCACCGAATTATAAGGCGCACCTGATTATAAGGATGAATGACAAGCAGGTGGCAGACCTGTGCACAGTTCAAGGCAGCTGTTGTCTGCAAGTACGGTTCATATGTAAGGCGCACTGGACTATAAGGCGCACCTTTGAATTCTGAGAAAATCAAAGGATTTTTAGTGCGCCTTATAGTCCGAAAAATACGGTACTAGAATCTTTAGAAGCTAAATGAAAGTGTAGATAAACCCTCTACCCTGATAATCTAAGCACATTGTCAGCACATAGCACAGATGAATCATGTAGTATCCACTTAGAGAATCCCCGCCCACACTCCTGAATTTTACTGACCATCACTGAGTCATCAGAGCAAATTTAGCAATAAAACAGAATAAAATAGCCAAGTAAGAGGTTAAAAATTATCTTTAATGTGTAAACATTACTAAGGTTAAAATTTGAGAACTTTCTTTCATGGTCAAACCCCTTAAATTTCCACCCATCACCATATGTAGTGCTGGCCCACTTCATCCAGTTCTTTGAGCCTTGTTTCTTACAGTTCAAGTGGGGCCAGGAATTAAAGAATAGGAAGCATAATAACATTAGTGGCAGAGGAACCTGTGATTGGGTGCTTTTTATTGCTTTTCAGACTATTATAATTAACAATTTTTAGCTTTTTTCCATACATTTTTTAATTATCTTAGAAGCACCATAGTGATTAGTCTTTGTACTACTAGCTATTTTCTTATTCATTGATGGAAAGAGGAAATAGCTTTGGTTGGGCGTACCACGCTGATCTCACTATGTCACGAAATGAACTAGATTACATTTTAATTAATATGAGCTAATTAAACAACCTCAAATGTTTAGAAAACCATATAAAAATAGGCATTTACTGGTGATTGTATAAGCCATGTCATTAAGAGGCAACGGCTCTCACAGTCAATTTGCTTGTTGACAATTAGAAAATATATGTGGGCTCCGCTACTACATGGCGTTCAGCTTTCCCGAACTCTTCAGGCCAATTCGAGAGTGGTTGGTAGAGTCATGCGGGCGATATGAACTTACTGAATGCATTTGTGGAATATCTTATTTTGCCATTAGCAATTGTCCCTCCCATCTTAAATATAATTCCTCCTTTGTTAAAATAATTTCATATTTAGAACCCTCTTGACCAGCGGTAGGGAACCTATGGCTCGGGACAGATCTTTAAAAAATAGTGATGGCTGCTGTGTGTCTCTTAGACTGATCACTGGACACAGGCAGCAATGTTACCGCAATGTTGTCCTTTGTGCGATCCAGGCGCCATCGCCGCCATCATCTAAGCCTGGGTCAAGGAGAAGAGCATGGGAGCAATGAAGAGCTGGCTGCAGGGAGCGCAGGTAGGTGAATATTCATTTTTTTTTTTTTTGCTTTGACTACCAATCTTCTGGGAAGCATGTGCTGTGGCTACCTATATACAGCGGGGCATGTGCTGTGGTTACCTATATACAGGGGGCCATGTGCTGGGGCTACCTATCTACTGGGTGGCATGTGCTGGGGCTACCTATCTACTGGGTGGCATGTGCTGGGGCTACCTATCTACTGGGTGGCATGTGCTGTGGCTACCTATCTACTGGGTGGCATGTGCTGTGGCTACCTGTTGTAAGGGATTAGGTCCGGGATCGTCGTCTCCTGGGGTGGACGGACACAATTCACCAGCACACAAGTAACTTCACTGTCCACACTGTGCGACTTGGGTATAACTGACCGCAGCCAGTTTTATTCGGCAGTAAAAACAAAATAAACAAAACAGCAAAAATAAAGCCTAAGCCTCTCCGGCACTAACTATACATTGAGGTTCCCTACCTCACCAGGTGCTGGCCTACTGCCAGGCACCCCAAAAACTCACAGTAACAGTTCACTGCCACAGCTCCACAGGCCTTTGCCGTAGCCTGTCTCTTCCCCAGGGTGGAGCCATTGTGGGAAGTCTGCACCAGGTAGTTATGCAGGACTTCCAGCTGGATGCAAATGAATCCTCATTAGTGGCAAAAACGCCCAGCTATCCCACATCCATCCAGCAACATACTCATTATATACCCAAAATCTACTGTAGTGGCAGCTACCCTGTCACACTATATACAGGGGGCCATGTGCTGTGGCTACCAATATACTGGGGGTATGTGCTGGGGCTACCTATCTACTGGGTGGCATGTGCTGGGGCTACCTATCTACTGGGTGGCATGTGCTGTGGCTACCTATATACAGGGGGCCATGTGCTGGGGCTACCTATCTACTGGGTGGCATGTGCTGTGGCTACCTATATACAGGGGGCCATGTGCTGGGGCTACCTATCTACTGGGTGGCATGTGCTGTGGCTACCTATCTACTGGGTGGCATGTGCTGTGGCTACCTATCTACTGGGGGTATGTGCTGGGGCTACCTATCTACTGGGGGTATGTGCTGGGGCTACCTATCTACTAGGAGGCACATGCATATTGTACGGCTCTTACGGAATAACATTTTAGAATATGTAGCTTTCATGGCTCTCTCATCCAAAAAGGTTCCTGACCCCTGCTCTAGACGTTTAATGTAACAGCGTTTACCTCCATCACTATACCTAATATGCAACCCAAGCCAATATAAAAAAAAGTTAATGACATAATCATACTCTTTGAGGCAAGACTAGTCTGAAATGACAACCCTCCGATTTCATGAATGAACATGGAGGATTATGGTTGCCGCCCATACTTTTCGTTGTTTTCACTGTGAATTACCGTTAATGGATACCCTGCAACTCTCATCTTTGCTTTGTATGCGGCTCCCTTGGCTCTAATAGAAGGCTTTAACTTCAGAGTAATTTGTAATAATACTCATAATCAGAATATAATCTGTTTAGGAGTTATGAAGTGTTAACAAGTGTAAAATTGGCTTATCTGACACAAAATGTCACAGCTTCCAATGTGAGGGAAAACATTCAATGGGGTCACCGGGGAAGTAGGTCATGTTCCGGAGGTGCTGAGCTCAGTCTTCCAGTAAAAAAGGTTTGAAAAGTCCTTTTCTCAGTTCTAATGTGAAGTCCAAAACCAAATAACAGAAGCGACATCTGGGTCTGACTCTCCTTCATAGGTTTTCAGATTCCCTTCTATGAATTATTATAAGTTATTACATGGATAAAATTCGATCAATAAGAACCGGAATAAATCGGTAAACATGCAATTTTTGTATTCCTATAAAAAATGTTTTTATACTTCCCTGAATTGGGAACCCTTCCCATCTATACTGCTACATTTGTAGTATATACATAAAGTTGGTGTTAAAGGGGTTTGCCCATGAAAGAAAGTTATCAAGTTATATTCCCCTAGTGATGTTTACACAAAGATAATTTTTAACCCCCCTATTTTACAATTTTACTCAGTTTTAATGCAGTTTTAGCTCCTATAACTTGGTGATGGTCAGGGTAGTATTCCAGAGTGTGGGCGGAGACTCTCTAAGCAGACACTTCATGATTCTTCTGTGAGCTGCTGTGTGCTGACAATGTGCTTAGATTACCAGAGTACAGGTTTATCTACTTTTATTTCGGTTCTGAACATTGACTAGTATCTGACACATAGAAAAAGAGAAATGAGACAAATGAGATGATGAGATCCATGAGATGGATATAAAACACGATGGAACTCTCACTCTCAGCTCTGTTAACTCACTAAGAACACAGTCAGCTTTGTTATATGCCTCCCTCCTGAATAAAGACCTTATCTGTCTATAGCTAGTAGAGTAAGACTCTGCACACTGCTGCTTGCCAGCAAGAAGTATCTCTGTGTGAGCTTGTCTTATAATTGAGGGGAGAAGGGCAGGAGGCGAAGCGCACTGCAGTGTGTAGACAGGAGAAGCTATTTATGAGAATCTGCCCTGCCCGACCATAGTAGGAAGATTTACGGTCGAATCCCAGGACAACCGAAAATGTATTCACTGGGACTGATAGAAGTAATTCCAACCTGTCTCTGTGTTTTTATTAATATCAGTGAATTAGAGAATGTGTTATTTTGTTATCCTGAATATATTTAAGATTCTTGTCTTCATGGGAAGACCCCTTTAACACTTGTTGATAACCCTTAGGCCACATGCACAAAGGCATATTTTGATAGGTGTAAGCTATAAGCCATAAAATAGAGGTCCTGTATTAGGGGTAATTTACATTAAATGTTCATGCTATTATAGAAGAACATTGTTCCAAATTAGACACTCTGCTCTATGATCACATATTACATACAGGGTAAATGGATATATTATATACTGATGTATTCAGTGATAATCTTCCAGTCAGATAGGACATTTGGCGAGTCTATGAGCATAACAAATGTCTCCAACTCAGGAAGAAGCAGGTGTAGGATTATCTGTCTGCACATATTAGGGCTATCCTGAGGGGTCTTAAGGGGGAGTTGAGTTGAGTGGGCAGGCACATATATCTTTTATATAAATGCAAAGGCCATGGCTGAAATATGGGAGGGACCTTTCCCATCCAGACTCCCAACCATCCATGGTGACGCATACCTGCCAGTGATAATTTTACCACTTGACCTTGTAAAACCTATATAAGTTGTATATAGGTTTGTCTAGTATTATCTTATAACAGATTGTACATTTCAGATGCAGTTGGCACTTGTAAATTAGAAATCATAAATGATTATAGTTCCTAACAATATGGGGCAGATTTACTTACCCAGTCCATTCGCTATCCAGCGGCGGGTTCTCCAACGCTGATTCGGTTGTGCGCCCGATGTCCACCAGGTGTTGCTGCTGCGCTGAAGTCCGTCAGAGTTCACTGGAGTTCACTAAGCTATCCTGGGTGCAGGTAAGTGCGTGTCAAGCGACACATTTTTTAAAAAAAATATGGCGGTTTTTCCAAATCCGTCGGGTTTTCCGACGGTCACGCCCCCCAATTTCCGTTGCGTGCATGCCGGCGCCGATGCGCCACAATCCGATCGAGTGCGCCAAAAAAACGGGGCAATTCAGCGCAAAACTATCATTTTCGGGAAACGCGGCGACAAATAGCGATTCGGGCCCTTAGTAAATGACCGCCAATATCTAGTAATCTGTGCACAAATGCAATTTCTTTTCCTATGCCCATTTTCTAACATGGAATAAAGAGACCATTCTTAAGGGGTTGTGTTGAAATTGAAAGCCATTGTTAAAACGCAGGGAAGTCTGTAAAACAGAAACCCTATAATCACCTGTACAATCCCTTGCTGCTCCAACTCTGTCTCTGTGAATGTTTCTGCAGTCGTACTATACACACTCTAAAAGGGAACCGGTCACAACCTGAAACCCACTAATTACCTTATTTGGCAGCCTTAAAGTGTTGTGAAGATGTTTTTAAAATGGGCCAGTGTTGCCTGTACAAAGAAGTTATATTCCGTTCTCTCATGCAAACACGCAAGCAGTCAAGGTGGGCCTCCTCCTGACGAGCATTTGATCTGAGCAGCCCCTTCCATCTCTTAACCACACCATGCTCACACCATGGATTCTGTTGCTTGTGCATGCGCAGTGCACCTGTGCTCTCTTCTGCAGCCCTGCGCGTACCAGAGTCACAGTTGCACAGCGCATGCACCGCTTTACAGCAACTCGGAGGAGCGTGGGAGTACTGCCAGCTAGCTGAGACTCCAGCTGGAGCAGAAAACACAGGCACACTGCGCATGTGCAAGAACTCTGGCAAGCTGGTGTATCAAGTAGAAGAAAGGAGGCAGGGCATGGCGGGATGGAAGGGGGCCGGGTGCTCAGTCCAAGCGACCATCAGGAGGTGGGCCAGCTTAACTACTTGTGGTTTCACAGGGTTTCGGGAGGTGACCGGTTCCCTTTAACCTATGTTGCCAATCACTGACTTCTATGACTCTAGTAGGTACATCATGTGACCACTGGTGTTTGACATCATAAAAACATTCAAACACCAATGTATACCATCGCTATAACCCCTAGTCCTGGCAACACAAAACTATTGTATCAACTATTTTGAAACTACTGCGACTTAAAGGGAACCTGTCAGCAGAAATTGACAGTTATTAGGTCCGATGCATGATACCATGATGCCTCACCTTAACTTCAGTGTGAACCCCTTCCCTTCCTAGAACTAATATAAATAAACACTAAAAATCATGAACACATTAGGTATTGCCGCGTCCTAAAATGCCAGATCAAAATATAATAAAGTTTTTTCACTGTGTTTAACCCCGTAACGGTAAATAGCGCTCAAAGCCAAAAATGGCACTTTTGAAAAATAAAAAAATTCAATAATAAGTGATCAAAAGGCCATACAATCCTAAAAAGGGCAGCATTGAAAACGTCATCAAAAGTCGTAAAAAAAATAACACCACCCAAAGCTCTGTACAACGAAGTATGAAAAAGTTATGAGCACCAGAAGATAAAAAAAATATTGTACAGGAGGTTTTTAATTCTTGTAAATCCATGAAAACATTATAAAACCTATGGTATATAATTTTGCTATCCCCGCGATTGTACCGACCCAAAGAATAAAGCAGACATGTCATTTAGGGCGCACAGTGAAGCCGTAAAACCAAACCCACAAGAAAATGGCACAAACGTGTTTTTTCACCAATTTCACTGCATATGGATTTTTTTCCTGCTTCCCAGTACACGGCATGGAATATTGGAACACTGACAATATTCTGGTAGTGATTTATTAGGCCAATTGCTGATGACAGGTTCCCTTTAACATTTTACATAGTATTCTTGTGACACTTTGTTTAAAAAAATGTTTTTCCCGGATGAAATGAAATAATAAAGCTCTATATATTACTTAAAGTAGCAAAAATGGTATGAAAAAAATATTACGATTTGAACTGGAAGTACTAAAAAAAAAAATCTGAAAAATGTGTCTGGTCATGAACCAGGGATAATGACCCAATCTTGAACTGGTTAAGCTATTATTGAGAACATGAGTTTGCAAGTCATGAATGTGTTATTGCTACAGCCCTTACTGGCACTGGGTGGTAATCACTGGGATTTTAGAGAAATTACTGTTGGCAGGTTCTGTCAGAGCTGCCCAGAATGTCTATTTCTAGCTAATACAGATACAGGAACTCCAGGATATGCACGTCACCCTGGTAAATGTTAGGTCACACATTGAAAACAGAAAATGAATTAATTTTATTGAATTGAATGTATTGAATTGTGTTGTGTCTTGATACTAGTATCAATGTTATATCAGTTTACATGCATGTGCTTATAGGGCTTGTCCAGAGGTTGAAAAACATGGCTCAAAACAGCGCCACCCCTGAGCATGGTTCGTGCTAGTATTGCAGCTCAGCTGTGCAGATATGAAAAACCTAACTGCAGTACCACACACTGCCCATGGTGAGGTGTGGAGCTGTTTTTGGAAGAAAGCCTCCATGTTTTTCAACCTCTGGACAACCCCTTTAACCAGCGTGCAAATGCATTCTGGTTTAAATATGCCCCCTTATGTTTGCATGGGTACAACATCAATGGTGCTCATTTACTAAGGGTCTGAACGCCGCACTATTGTCGGGTTTCCCGAATATTTCCGTTTTGCGCCGAATTGCCCCGGAATTTTGTGTGTCTATACAATTGACTCCAAAGTCATAAACAAATGAGCTGAGATGAGTCAGGCTCGGAGGCTGGAAGGGGAGCATCACTTTAGATACCCCTATAATGGCTCTATCACTGGCTTGAGCCATGGTGTCATTGTAAAGCTGAGAATTGGGCTTGTGGCTCTGTGATCTGCAGAAGCAGAGATTTTAAGCAGTTAAAGATATAGGCAGAGATTTATCAGAAGTGTCTGAGAGCAAAACTGTTCTATTTGCTTATGGCAACCAATCACAGCTCAGTTTTCATTTTATAAACTGCTGTAGGAAAATTCAAGCTGAGCTCTGATTGGTTGCAAGCTATACTCTACCCCTCCAGCCTCTAAGTGTGACTCGTCTCAGACAAAAAGTACCACTTTTTGTAGGTAAACGGTTACAAAAAGGGGGATACTAGAAAGGATATTTCTTACCAGACCCTGGTGTAAAAGCTAGAGTCCTGTCTTACAGCTGTTGTATGATTTCTGGAAAGTGAGCCTGTCCTTTGAAAGACTCTTGGGGCTCATGTAGGCAGGGGTGAACCTAATCTTTCTGTTGCCTGAGATGAGCAGTAGAACAGTGCCCCCTCCACCCCAAGTTCTGCTTTTGTAGCAAGTGACTGCACCTCTGATGCTGCCCCCCCCCACTCTTCCATCTTGATGCAGGTGCTGCCTGAGGCAAGAGGCTCAACTCAACTCATGTCTGGTACATAAAATGGATACATAAAAATATAGCATTTTGTACGGCATGTAATTATGTCTAAGTTACAATTATTGGTGTAGATCTATGTTGAATCACAAAGTAAATGATAGTGATGATGTAACGTTAAGCGCACAGCCGGAATCCACAGCGATGGGTGACGGAAAGAGAAGGGCCTACTGTTTATTAAATCAGTCGAGGTTTAGGTGTTAAGATTACTGTAACAAATCATTTCATTCTCTTATGTATACAGAAATCTTGTCGTATCTTAAAAAATCTCTTCCAAAAAACTTTTCTCGTTTCTTGGAACCGAGTTCTGTAGTGCAGCACAAAGCTTTTTCATCTACAAAGAGACATATTTTCTTTGCATTTATGGTTTTATTATTTGTCGGATCTGTAGGTGTAGCCCTTAGGCGCCCCGCTAGGCTTGATCTTCTTGCTGTAATAGGAGAACATATTTTTGAGTAAAATTGTAGCAAGAACGTTCATTTTAAGCAGAGCAGAGCTCACGGGTGCGTTATCATGAATGGCCGTCAGGGCCATATAATAAGGGATTAGGTTTATCGTCTTGCAAGGAAGTAACCATTAGGACAGGTTTATAATTAGGTAGGTATCTTACTCCTGAGTTACTCCTTTAGGTGTATTTTCTATAGTGACTGATAAATGGTGTTAATGTCTAAAGTAGTTTTACTTCACCTTCAATTTGGAGTTGTATCTCCACTCACTAATGAAATGCTCAGCAGCCTCCCCAGTAATGAAATACCCAGCAGCCTCCCCCAGTAATAAAATGCCCAGCAGCTTCCCCTCACTATTGAAATGCCCCGCAGCCTCCCCTCACTAATGAAATGCCCAGCTGCTTCCCCGAAGTAATGAAATGGTCAGCAGCCTCCCCTCACTAATGACATGCTCAGCAGCCTCCCCTCACTAATGAAATGCTCAGCAGCCTCCCCTCACTAATGAAATGCTCAGCAGCCTCCCGTCACTAATGAAATGCCCAGCAACCTCCCTTCACTAATGAAATGCCCAGCAACCTCCCTTCACTAATGAAATGCCTAGCAGCTTCCCCTCACTATTGAAATGCCCAGCAGCTTCCCCTCACTATTGAAATGCCCTGCAGCTTCCCCTCACTATTGAAATGCCCTGCAGCTTCCCCTCACTATTGAAATGCCCCGCAGCTCCCCCTCACTATTGAAATGCCCCGCAGCTCCCCCTCACTAATGAAATGCACAGCAGCTTTACATCACTAATAAAATGGCCAGAAGCTTCCCCTCACTAATGAAATGTCTAGCAGCCTCCTCCACTATTGAAATGTCCATCATCCTTCGACACTCATGCCCAGCAGCCTCCCCAACTACTGAAATGCCTAGTAGCAGCTTCTTGATTTATTAAATAAAAAAACAACTTGGACTTACCTCCAGAAGTCCCTGCAGATGATCTTCCCTCTTCCTGTGTAACAGTGCGAGTAGAGATGGGTCTATGCACTCTACCCGACACCACCGCTTTATAGTGTGTTCTTTAGGAACCCTAAAGAGTAACTAAACATTTAATAAATTTTTTTGGAGCATGTGGCTGTATAATACATATATAACTTAATTCATTTACAGACTCCACCTTTTTGTTTTATAATGGGGTAAAGATTTCCGATTTGCACTGAATTGTCCAGGGATTTTGGAGCATGCGATCGGATTTTGTTGCATCAGTCGGCTTTCACGCGACTGAAAACGGGGGGCGTGGCCGTCGGACAACCAGACGGATTCGGAAAAACCGCTGAATTAAAAAAAGAATTTGTGTCGCAAGATCAGCACTCACATGCACCATGAAGAAGCAGGTGAACTCCGGCGGACCTCGGCGCAGCAGCGACACCTGCTGGATATCGGACGCACGGACCTTGGTGAATCCTGGCAGACCCGAATCCTTGTCGGAGAACGCGCTGCTGGATCCCGACTGGACCGGGTAAGTAAATGTGCCCCAATATGTATACTTTTTGGTAAGCAGCGCAACTATGTTAATGATTTTCATTGTGTAGTGGGGGATTTTTTACGAAGATATTAATAAGGTTTTCTATATATTTATTTATATATTATGTGTGTGTGTGTTTTTTTTAACGTTATATGTCCCCCATGAAGTCATAAAATTGAATTTTTAAATTATGAATATATTTATTAATTATCATTAATATGACATCTGTGCGTTTCTGTGTCTATAAAACGGAAGAAGGGAGCATCTGAAGTGACACTCTAACTAAAGCCTGTAAAAGTGACTCGTCTCGGCATGAGCGCTTGGGAGGACTGTGATTTTTTCACAGTACAGGATTAGGGAGACTATGTGATAGCCTGATCCTGGTGATGGCTCTGTCTGCAGGAGTGTGTGGTGCAATCATATATATACACCATATACATAAGCGACTGGAGACACAGGGGCCACTTCCCACAGGAGAGGGTGTTTGCTGCCCATGACTGCGATTGAAGGTCATGTCTGCAAGCTGCAGCAGTGAAAGAATATCCCGCCAAGGGACAAGACAAGCAGTCCAATGTAACATACTGTACATCTCTAGACAGGAAAATTCACATCACTCCCAAATTCGCTTGGGTACATTGAATAGGGTACCCCGCGCCATCACCCGTTGGTGACATGCCTCTCTTTGTTAACAGACCAGCAGGCATACTTCCACCTGTTTGGCACGCTCACCCATCCACTGCTGCTGCACCTAATATGCATTAAAACTAGTCCAGCTATATAACACCCGGACAACCCCTTTAAGAAAATTGTTTCTATTTCATCGAATCTTTTCCAGGGAGGCTACTGGGGCAATAAGTAGCATTATCCAGACAGCAGGAGCAAAGTCTACTCCACGCCCTAGTAGCCTATGTGATCCATTCTACCTGTCCATTTATGCCACGCTCTTCACACTGCTCAAGCTGTTCTCAGCTCCATCTGAGCTCTGCGCATGCGCAGTAGCTCCGGCTCCAGTGCCGACCCGCTCATTGAAATATGTGCTCATTCAAACATGGACCATGTTTGGGCCACCTCTCCCAGACTAAGCATTGCCCCAGAACCTCTTGCTCTATAGCTTGTAGTTTGACTTGCACGTATAATGTGACTTTAAATACTGGCTTTCCCCTACTTAAGGACACCCGACTTACAGACAACCCATAGTTACAGACAGACCCCTCTGACCTGTGGTGAAGCTTTCTGAATGCTTTACTATAGTCCCAGACTGCAATGATCAGCTGTAAGGTGTCTGTAATGAAGCTTTATTGATAATCCTTGGTCCCATTACAGCAAAAAATGTTTAAACTCCAATTGTCACTGGGGCAAAAAAATTTTTTGTCTGGATCTACAATTATAAAATATACAGTTTCGACTTACATACAAATTCAACTTAAGAACAAACCTCTGGACCCTATCTTGTACGTAACTCGGGGACTGCCTGTACAATAAAGTGTTTTTCATACATTTGTTGGGACATTGCTAAATAGTTAATTAGGAAAGCACCCCACAAGGTCTTCCTCTACATAGGAAATACATTAGAAGCTTAATAACCAAAAATCTAATTGCACTGGTTCAATGGACCTACAGATAAAAAAAAATTATATATGTATTTTTTTTTAAATTTTACCAATTAGCCCCCCGAGGACTTTAATAAAACCTTTGCAGGGAGCATTGCGTAATCTGGAGCTAAATTACCTTTTTACATTCTGACACATTCTTTTTATGGTTGTCTACCAGACGCTAGAATCTTATAACTCAGTGTAACAAATGTTTTAATTATGCTCCATGAAGGCAGCGTCTTGTGCGCCGTCACTTCAGACTCATTCTTAATATTTTTTTTCTTTACGTTGTACTTTTGAGCTCGTAAAGTTTTCCTGCATCATCAGTATCGGCTTGTCATTACAGATATTATTCTGTGTGAGAACATTTAGGGCAATTGAACATTATCTGTGAAAATGGAAGAAGAAATCGCTTTAAGGCTATGTATTATAGAGCATTATGACATTATATATCTAGTCATTTTAAGCCCATTTTTTCCCTATTGGATGAAATGATTTAAGGGTTATTGTTTTTTTCCGCTGTGAGGATTATAACATGATTTGTAAAAGAAAAAGGGTATTCAAATTGCTATAAAAAAAAATGAAAGCCTCTCAATCACATTTTCATCTAATGGAAGTAAACCCAAGATGATTTTTTTTCGAAAGCATGCAGAGATCTTGAAATCCTTCGGTAAGATTGTCGATGTTGTGGAGGGACGAACACCCCCTTCCATAGTATAAGCCTAAGGTGGGAAATGCAACAGCTACTGGTAAATATCAGAAATAAAAATAGATACCAATAAAATGACATTAATTTAGGCATCAGTAGGCAGCAACTTCCCCTCATTAATAAAATGTCCATCAGCAGTCTCCCCTCACTGATAAAATGTCTGGCAGCAGTCTCCCCTCACTGATAAAATGTCTAGCAGCCTCTCCTCACTAATAAAATGTCCAGCTGCGTCCACTCACTAATAAAATGTCCATCAGCAGTCTCCCCTCACTGATAAAATGTCTGGCAGCCGTTTCCCCTCACTGATAAAATGTCTGGCAGCAGCCTCCCCTCACTAATAAAATGTCCATCAGCAGTCTCCCCTCACTGATAAAATGTCCAGCAGCAGCCTCCCCTCATTAATAAAATGCATCAGACACAGGGCCCTTCGTCATTAAAAAAAAAAGAATTTAGTACTCCCCTCCAGCAATCCCGCAGCTTCCTTTTCTCCCTCGTTTTCCAGTGCTACAGCATGTGCATAGACAGGTCTGTGTGTTTTGCACTCAGATCTGTCTTTTCCTCAATGCTGTAGTAATCTAACTGTATTCCTGTCTTACTTCCCTTTAATGGAACCGCAGTCTGCCGGTTTACATCTAGAGGGCCCCTCCCTTCACCTGGCCCTGCTCACTCAGGTTGAAGTCGAGATGGGCCTTTTCTGAATAAAAAATGTGCTGAAAAAGCCGTCTTATACAGTAATTCAGGAAAGGTATGACTTTGAGAACCAGCTGTATATCCCTGCAATTGCCACTGTAGTGAAAATTTAGTATTACAAGATGTCATTGAAGTAAGGGGATTGTCAAGATTTAAGAACAGTCTTAAAATTCCGGCTATACAGTAATCTTTTCCCACAAACAACAAAATTGACAAATCATGAGTATTTGGCCCCATGTGTTAATTCAGCATAGGTATTTACTAATCCACAGGGAAAGGGATAACTTCCTAATCCATCAGAGTTCAATAGCTGGGTTCCCACGGAACATGAAAATAGGACCCCCACAGAAATTAGGACAATGGGGACCCTGTTATCACAAATGGGTGAAGTGATAGGCCGAGCTTGTGTAATGACGCTTTTTCAAATTCTGTCATAGTGGCCAAAGATTTCCAAGTATCGCACTTGGCTTTCTCCGGCAGTCCCATAGAATGGAGCAGCAGGACACATGTTCAGGCTGCCACTTGCTGCCACCTAATTGCTGTGGGGTCCTATTCTCCTGTTCAGTGGTGGTTCTAGTTGATGTAGCCTCGCCGATTAGGAAGTTATCTTGTCTTGTGGATTAGGGATAACTTCCTAAGTGGAGCCAAACCATTTAAAATGTTGTCCACGGACTTGTTTGGCCATGCGGTGCATTTCTGGGATTATTTGGGCTCCCATCATAGGACCCTCTGTAATTGGATACTCATTCCATGGGTAATAAATACCTGTTGCTTGTGGAACAGCTGTATCTATGCCACAATAAGAGGTGGCAGCTGTGAAAAGCCACCCAAGTGTAGCCGTGGCTGACAGCACTTGTGACATAAGATTTCTTTCTCCTTGTTATCTTTCGCATTGTTTGCTTTCAATTCTGCATAAACAAGTCTAAATGATTCTCTCTAGTGTTTGCTGAGTATTCCGCAAAACTTCATTACAAAAGAAAGCGCTTATCCTGCGCCTAGTAAACTCCTCACAGCGTGCAAATAATTGTGGGCAATTGCCGTTTATTCCCATCAGTGTTTGTTATACATGATTTGGTTCTTCTAAAGGGCAGCGATAATGAGCAGAGGACATGCATAATGTGAACCCTCCGCAGACTTTCCCGCCCACACGCCGTTACGGATGCAGCATGCTTATGGACAGCATCAAAGTGACGGCCAGCGCGGAGATCGCGTTGCTTAATAAGCCATCTTTTGATATCCAGCGTGGAATGTGGGAGACTCCGTTTACTCCTATTGTTTTGTAACCTTGACAACAAAGAAGGAACAAAAATGAAATGTCATTCTTGTCAAGTTTGTCAAGGTTTGAGATAGCGATGGCCAAAATGGAAGGTATTCAAAAGTAAGAAAATTGGCAATATCGGAACAGTTCATACTGTGCAGAAACTGAGCAGGAACGTCAAACTTGAAAGAAGATGCTTGGTGCATGAGCTGGATTTGCAAGTTAAGTGCTTCCCAATTATGTGTATGTATCAAAAGTGCTATTGTACGTACATTGTACCACTTCTCACAGAACACTGGGTCTCAGTTTCTAGCTTTTTTTTGGGTTTGTGAAAACGCTGTGGGTGTCCTGCTTGGTTAATGAAAGCCGCGCTCTGTACTGGTATGCATGATATCATTTGAGTTCCATTTCTTTTCTGTAATTTCCATTCCAGAAATCTCTTAATCCATCAATGCCATTCTTGGCATTTGGAATCAGCGGCATATCAGCAGGAATCCTGAGTCTGTTACTGCCAGAAACACTTAATAAGCCAATTGCAGAGTGCATAGAAGACTTACAGTCTCCTGCATACCAATTGTTAAACAAGGTAAGACATCAGCGCATGGAAGGAAAAGTACATTATCTTGAAGACGGCTTGATGTGTAGCCTATGTCAATTTAGTAGTTCTCCAATACAACCTGCTGTGTCTACATTTCTAGCAAACCTGCTCTTAGCCTGAGCTTAAATTCAACTATAAACCAAATTGGGGCTTTATTGTGTATAATACACTTTGCACATTCTTTATTTGTAAGGCTTATACCATTATACCATTTATGGTTTTTACATTGCCCTGATTGTTAGGTATGTGGTGTGTGATTCCCGGGTACATAATAGTTGCACACTTCACTTTCTGGAGGTATAGAGAATAGTGTTATATGCCATTTGTGGCCTATAGTTGATGTATAGTAATTGGGTATAATTATTTTTAGTTTTTAACCTTGTTTCTTGGTCAAAATAATAAAAGAGAACATGCACTGGACCCTAAAGGGGTTTTCTGGGCTGAAAATATTGCATAAAATATCTAACTGATCTTTGAATTAGGTCATCCTTATCAGATTGGCCGACATCTGAACCCTGGCCTCCCAAATGATTGGCTGTTCTCAGCAGTCAATTCGCCAAAAATAAAACTGGAGGTGTATATATATATATCTGTTTTTGGTGTAGTGACTGAGCCAAGTAGTTGCAGCTAGGCTGCCATTCAAGTCACCTGTTCGAGTAACCAAACAATAACCAAAAGACAAGCTGTTTTTGTAGATTAATGTCAGACCCTCGACAATCCGATTACAAAGATTTATGAAATCCAATGCAAGAGCCGGCACTACATCTGTGTAGAGCTACAAACCCCCTTCAAACTAAACCACAGCAACTACCAAGACTGTGTTTGATAAATCCAGAGAGCTCTCAAGTTATAAGGAAATTCATATTGTCCTTCTATAAAGCAACAATTTCATGTTTCATATATCCCACAAACAGTGAATAAAACCAATAAATACTCTTCACAGAGAGATTCAAAGATCATACAATGGGGCCCCAAACCCTCGACCCCACACAATACAGTAATATCATGTAGAAGCCGCTCTGTATGCAGCAAACAAAAAACACAGACAAGAAAAACACAGTAAATACCATACCACAGATCAAATGCAAAAAAAGTCATAAGTTAAATGTCAACAAATACAGAACTCACTATTCCCCCGGGGTCAACCAAGCTGTTTAGTTATTTCTTATATAGTGGGGGAGATGTATCAATCTGCATATGTCAGAAAACAGTTTAAAAAATAAAGACAATTTTTAGACCATTTTAGGCAGTTTTCTGACTTGTCCTATAAAGAGGTGTGTCCTCAGTAACTAGGAGGCTTGACCGCACAGAAAACAGGCATGTCTTAGGGCTCATTCACATGGCTGTACTGGGGGCATAATTTGTGACCAGAATGCAGCTCTATTGCTCCCGGTTATGGCGCGGTGCTGCATGGCAAAGTATATGGGACATGTCCTATACTTTGGCAGATTTGATGTACGGCTGTCAGTTTGCCTATGGAGGGAGGAGGGGTGAAGAGTGCTCACCCCTCCTCCCAGCCCTGGGCTCACCAAGGATCTGGTCCTGACCATAGGAATGAGGCCTAAGCTTTAAAGATCACTGGGGCCAGGTGTTGCCCAAATGACCAGGCCCCTAGAGCAATATCCACAAGACGCTATGTACTTCCTCACATCCCTAGGAGTATTTCCATGCAAGGTGTGTAAGTGTACAGACATTATTTGTAGGTATGTAATTTTATTGTTATTTTCAATGCAATCTTATTGTTCATTTCAACAATAAAACTAATTGATCATTTGAAATTTTCTGATATTTTGAGAGTTCAGCCCAGTTCTTCACATCATCTGTTTTTCTTTTTGGTATTGGTTATCAAATATTTTCAGCCTGGAAAGACCCCTTGAACTTCCCATATAATTTTTCATGATAAGAATCATGATTTATTTTGATATTAAAACATGCTAGAAAAACTACCTGGTGGCCATACGTAGACAGTGGGGCTCATTTACTAAGGGGCCGAATCGCCGGGTTTCCAAAATAATTCCGTTTTGCGCCATTTTACCCGGAATTGCCCCGGGTTTGTGTCAAATCGGATTGTGTCACATCGGTGCCGGCTTGCATGCGATGGAAATGGGGGGCAGTGGCCATCGAAAAACCCGACGGATTCGGAATAAAAATTTAAAAAAGAATTTGTGTCGCTTGACACGCATTCACATGCACCGGGAAGAAGAAGGTGAACTCAGGCGGACCTCGGCGCAGCAACAACACCTGCTGGATATAGGGCGCACGACCTTAGTGGATCCCGGCAGACGCAAATCTGTTCCTTACAATCTGTCATCAGTGATTGTTATGTACATGAAATTGGGGCACATTTCCTTACCCGGTCTCTGCGCAATGCCCGATCCGGAATGTCCAGCGAGGGTGAACTCTGCCGCGATTCACATAGATTGTGCGTCCAATATCCTGCATGTGTCGCTTCCCCGCTCAGGTCCACTGGAGTTCACCATCTTCTTCCCGATGCATGTAAGTGCTTGGCTTGAGACACAACTTCAAAGTTAAATCTCGCGCTTAGTCCGAATTAGTTGGATCGTCCGACGCCCCGCACCCCCGATTTGTGTCTCATGAAAGCTGATGCCAATGTGGCAAAATCCAATCGCGTGCACCAAAATCCTCTGCTAAATGCATCATGGATCGGAAATCGTTGGACTATTTGACCAAAGTGCGGCCACAGGACCCTTAGTAAATGAGCCCCACTGTCTCATCTTTGAGAGAAATACACTAAACCAGTGCATTTTACCCAAGTTTATTCCATACACATGTAAAGTATATTTTCTTTTGAGCTATAATAAAGCAATTCTGACAGATGTCTTATAAGAAAATCTATAAATAGAGTCTTGTACAGAATTTGGGTTGTGTAATGACTTTTAATCATGTCCCATTGAGCAGGAACTGCTGACATAAGATCTGTCTTTGGGAAAAACCCTGCGCTCCTACAAGTTTTGCATTGCAGCAGACTGAATTAGACAGACACTGCACCAAGACTGATAAAATATAGTACAGCAACAGAAGCGAGTAGCATTTTATGTTGTTTACTTCCATTAAGACGTCTTCTCAGAATCCAAGTGACAAACTTAGAAAACTCTAATTCCAGCCCAGCCGCACAGAAAGTGCATCATTTTAGAGGGCTGGAAATCGCCTTAAAAAGAAAAATAATTGTGCGCATTTATTTCATTTCCGCATCATTTTTTTTTTGTTGTAATTGGAAGATACAGAAAGGAGTGCTTACCCCATTTACTTTCCCAGTTAATTACTTTCATTTTTTTTTTGTGTGCTAGAAACAATTGCTTAGGATTTTTCTTCTGGCATAGAAAATCTATTCAGTCAGTCGCAACGGTTACGTAACTATAGCTATATTTAATCTGTCAGAGGCAATACATGAAATGATTTAGTAATTGCGACCAGGGCCAATTATAGTCGTTGATTTTAATGTGTTATTCATTTATGCTGCAAGTCTATATGTATATAACATGATTAACTCCTCGGAGAGAGGCCAGCGACTCCTCACTCATCAGCATAGTCTAGGACAGTACAGCTCATGTCAGGATCGCTACTTGTTGCTCTGTTTAGTTGAGGCATCGAGAAGCGATAATTACTGTCATAAGCTTTTATATAGCTGAACCTCCCAGATGCATATTCTTCTAAAGCACTTCTGGTCTTTTAGAATCCCCGCAGTTATAAATCATTGTGTTCCCGTAGGTGACTTCAATTGTTTTATTTCTATGTCCATGACTTAAATAAATCTAAGAAATTACATCTTTTCTTATGGTAAAAATTATATTATAAGAAGTGTGTGTTGTTTTCTCAAATATATATATATATATATATATATATATCCCCCGTATTTTTCAGACTATAAGGCGCACTCAAAATCCTTTGATTTTCTCAGAAATCAAAGGTGCGCCTTATAGTCCAGTGCGCCTTATAAATGAACACCAGACACCAGCTGCCTTGAACTGTGCACAGGTCTGACACCTGCTGGTCATTCATCCTTATAATCAGGTGCGCCTTATAATCCGGTGCGCCTTATATATGAACCTTGACGTTTTAGCAGGCATTTATTGATGGTGCGCCTTATACTCCGGTGCACCTTATAGTCTGAAAAATACGGTGTGTGTATATATATATATATATATATATATATATATAATGCTAGTGGCATTTTTAGCTTAGAGGCAAAAATTAAAACCACCGTAGAAATTATTGCATGTATTTTAGTTACTATTTTATTAACTTCCCAACAAGCTTCCCCCTACTATTAGTAATTTGACATTACGAGTAGCTCTGCCTGTAGAGCTTGGCTTATCATTTGAACAATATATATATTTTTTGGAATTGCTGCCATAGCTCTTATATACAGATATGTAATTAGTAATATATGCAAAAGGAAATAATTATAAAAAGAATTTGGAACCGTTTAGATAAAACTTAGATTTACATCAAATGGGTTGTACGCATTATATAAAGTGGAGTACCATATTTTTCGGACTAGAAGGCGCACCGGATTATAAGGCGCACCATCAATAAATGCCTGCTCAAACGTCTAGGTTCATATATAAGGAGCACCGGATTATAGGGCGCACCTGATTATAAGGATGACTGACCAGCAGGTGGCAGACCTGTGCACAGTTCAAGGCAGCTGTTGTCTGTAAGTATGGTTCATATATAAGGCGCACTGGACTATAAGGCGCGCCTGATTATAAGGTTGAATGACCAACAGGTGGCAGACCAGTGCACTGTTCAAGGCAGCTGTTGTCTGTAAGTACGGTTCATATATAAGGCGCACTTATAGTCTGAAAAATACGGTACAAGTAAGCACAAAAAGCAAGTGCTGAGGGAGCAGGGGGAAACGGTGTAACAACCTGTAAAGCTAAGGGGCTAGGGTAGCCCCTCAGGCTCATTAGCACAATTTTAGAAGCTGATTTTAGAAGGAAGGAGGCCGTGCATAATAAATATAAGATTGCCATAGCCACAGTGCCTGAATCTATGAGTAAGTGCCCCTGGTTTATCATGCTTGATTTTGATGGTAGATTGCATTAAATACCTTCCAGATCATGTTTCTTTCATGACCAAATTTTGTGGCATCATTCAGAAAATCAACTTTGAAGTGAGCTGTAAGTTGGATCAATAAAGACATACACTCACCGGCCACTTTATTAGATACACCATGCTAGTAACGGGTTGGACCCCCTTTTGCCTTCAGAACTGATCTATCTCATATCTGTCTCATATCTATCTATCTATCTATCTATCTCATATCTGTCTCATATCTATCTATCTATCTATCTATCTATCTATCTATCTATCTATCTATCTATCTATCTCATATCTGTCTCATATCTATCTATCTATCTATCTATTTAATATCTATCTATCTCATATCTATCATCTATCTATCTATCTATCTATCTATCTATCTATCTATCTATCTATCTATCTCATATCTGTCTCATATCTATCTATCTATCTATCTATCTATCTATTTAATATCTATCTATCTCATATCTATCATCTATCTATCTATCTATCTATCTATCTATCTATCTATCTATCTATCTATCTATCTATCCATCTATCTCATATCTATCTAAAATGGAAAAAGTTCAAGTCCACACAGTAAAGTGACTCCTGAGAAGGAGGGGTGCAATGCCTCCAAGGATTTCGGCTTGACCCTGGTTTGTAGTCAACGAATGGGAAAGGCAGGCAGCACTCCAAGGTTCAAATCAAACGTGAAACGGGTAGCAACGTTTCGGTGTTGGACACCTTTTGAAAAGGTGTCCAACACTGAAACACTGCTACCTATCTCTCATATCTATCTATCTCATATCTATCTATTTTGCATTTTGACATGACCTATCTTTCTCCGGAATACGGCGCAGTGCACCATATATCACTATGGAGAGGGTCGGGGGTGAGAAGCGCCCATCCCCTCCTCCTCTCCCCGGCGCCGCTGTGTGCCCGCTGTGCTCTGTTACGGCGGGCACACATCGTGTGAATGTAGCCTCAGTGGCTAGGTGTTAATTTATCTGATTACAAGACCCCTCTGTTCTTTTGATCAACTTCCTAGTAGGGATGACCCGCACCAGACCTTCCGTCCCTGTCCAAGTTGTAGAAGTAATTTGGTGAAGTCATATATAAGAATGTGGAACACTATCCACATAAAGAAAAAGAAAAATGTAGAACTTGTGTAATATTGTCACAATGACCAATTATCTATGATGTATAATATTAGTCATGAACGTTGTAACAAACAAACTAAACATTGGAGAAATGTCTACAACTTTTGTACAGGTCAGTAAGAAGCACTTCTATGCACAGGACTTACACTCACCGGCCACTTTATTAGGTCCACCATGCTAGTAACGGGTTGGACCCCCTTTTGCCTTCAGAACTGCCTTAGTTCTTCGTGGCATAGATTCAACAAGGTGCTGGAAGCTCCTCAGAGATTTTGGTCCATATTGACATGATGGCATCACACAGTTGCCGCAGATTTGTCGGCTGCACATCCATGATGCGAATCTCCCGTTCCACCACATCCCAAAGATGCTCTATTGGATTGAGATCTGGTGACTGTGGAGGCCATTTGAGTCCAGTGACCTCATTGTCATGTTCAAGAAACCAGTCTGAGATGATTCCAGCTTTATGACATGGCGCATTATCCTGCTGAAAGTAGCCATCAGATGTTACAGGGTACATTGTGCTCATAAAGGGATGGACATGGTCAGCAACAATACTCAGGTAGGCTGTGGCATTGCAACGATGCTCAATTGGTACCAAGGGGCCCAAAGAGTGCCAAGAAAATATTCCCCACACCATGACACCACCACCACCAGCCTGAACCGTTGATACAAGGCAGGATGGATCCATGCTTTCATGTTGTTGACGCCAAATTCTGACCCTGCCATCCGAATGTCGCAGCAGAAATCGAGACTCCTCAGACCAGGCAACGTTTTTCCAATCTTCTACTGTCCAATTTCGATGAGCTTGCAAATTGTAGCCTCAGTTTCCTGTTCTTAGCTGAAAGGAGTGGCACCCGGTGTGGTATTCTGCTGCTGTAGCCCATCTGCCTCAAAGTTCGACGTACTGTGCGTTCAGAGATGCTCTTCTGCCTACCTTGGTTGTAACGGGTGGCGATTTGAGTCACTGTTGCCTTTCTATCAGCTCGAACCAGTCTGCCCATTCTCCTCTGACCTCTGGCATCAACAAGGCATTTCCGCCCACAGAACTGCCGCTCACTGGATGTTTTTTCTTTTTCGGACCATTCTCTGTAAACCCTAGAGATGGTTGTGCGTGAAAATCCCAGTAGATCAGCAGTTTCTGAAATACACAGACCAGCCCTTCTGGCACCAACAACCATGCCACGTTCAAAGGCCTCAAATCACCTTTCTTCCCCATACTGATGCTCGGTTTGAACTGCAGGATATTGTCATGACCATGTCTACATGCCTAAATGCACTGAGTTGCCGCCATGTGATTGGCTGCTTAGAAATGAAGTGTTAACGAGCAGTTGGACAGGTGTACCTAATAAATAGGGCAATGAATAGACTAAAACCAGCCTCCATTGTGGTCTAGGGCAGTGAATGGGCTAATACCAACCTTTCTTGTGGTCTATGGCAGTGATTGGGCAAAAAAACAGCCTCTCGTGTGGTCTAGGGCAGTGATTGGGCTAATACCAGACTCCACTGTGGTCTAGGGCATTAAATGGGCTAATACCAGAATCTCTTGTGGTCTAGGGTAGTGATAGGGCTAAAACCAGCCTACATTGTGGTCTAGGGCAGTGAATGGGCTAATACCAACCTTTCTTGTGGTCTATGGCAGTGATTGGGCAAAAAAACAGCCTCTCGTGTGGTCTAGGGCAGTGATTGGGCTAATACCAGACTCCACTGTGGTCTAGGGCATTAAATGGGCTAATACCAGAATCTCTTGTGGTCTAGGGTAGTGATTGGGCTAAAACCAGCCTACATTGTGGTCTAGGGCAGTGAATGGACAAATTCCAATCTCTTTGGTGGTCTAGGTAGTTCAGGAGGATAATACTTGTTAATTTAGAAAGGGATAGTGTTTTTCTTCAATCGGTCCAAGATCAGTGACTAATGGAGTTCAAAACATACATTGCCGGTGCTCCCAGAATATCAGGGAGAACCCCCTCCAAAAGAGGGGCTTTACCCCAAGACCCAGAAGAACCAGTAAATGGCATTTGAATCCTAGATAATGGATATAAAATACATGAACCTCTAGAAGAGACCTCAACCTAGACCCTCTAAATAAATACAGACCTCCAACCAGACCCTCTAAATAAATACAGACCTCCAGCCTTTAAATTAATATAGAGTCCTAAATGGGAAAATCCCCTAAATTCACACTCCAATTCCTATGCCTCTTAATATAATCCCCAGACCATATCAGTCTAATCCAGATCTGTTTGTCCCCAGACCTCAGATGGATAAATACTTACCTCTCCCCTTCTCCTGGAAACTGCTCGCCTCCCAATTGACATTATGCAAGGGGTGTGTGGGAGTGGAGAGAAGTGCAGGAATTGGAAAAATGTTGTACCGTATATACTTGAGTATAAGCCGACCCAAGTATAAGCCGAGGCCCCTAATTTTACCACAAAAACCTGGTAAAACCTATATTTTTTATACTCGAGTATAAGCCGAGTTTGGGTTTTCAGCAAGTTTTTTTGTGCTGAAAAACTAGGCTTATACTCGAGTATTATTTTTTGACACAAGTACCCCCTTTATGTTGGGAGTCTCCCAGATGTTCCAGGAAACTTGGCAAGGCAAATTGAAGGAACCCTTAGACTCCGCTTCTTGGTTATATCAGTACTGAACTGCTTATACAACAGTCACAAGAACAACAATAATAATCGTTCCAAATCCTTTTAAATCCATTTTTTTCCCCAATTCGATTATTTATTTTTCCCATCAGGGTTACCTGTCTTTTCTGATAGGGTTCTGTGTATTAATGAAATACATTATTAATCTCAGCAATCTGACTTCTATAAAGCCATCCCTCCCCCCCCTCTCCATCCCCCGGCTCTCTGTATACCGAGAGGGATAAATAATTCACTCTGTATGTCAAGGCGCGGAGATTAAAGGGTAAACACCGAGCCAAAAACTGCCCACATCTCCTTCATCTCACATCAAAAGAAATGCATGTGGAATTGTAGATGACTCCACGCAGGATCACAAAGCACAAAAATTTACTAACAAATGTAAAAATAAGGGAATAATACAAAATCACACATCAACAATGAACAACACTCAAGATATCAGGGGACAACCCAATCCTGGTGTGGTTGTCAACAAAGCGGAATATATTCGAGATTGGTACTTGATACTCTTGATGCTTTCTTGACCTGCACCAGGTCTTGTCATAAATTAGGCACATGACCTCGGCCATCGACAGGTCCTACACTTTCAAAAAACTAATATTCATTAGATGATCTTTAGGTCTTGCTCCATTCCTGGGGGGTCCAACAACCTACAGATTAGCTGTCGTGAGGGGGTGAAACAGGAAACTGACAGCTCCATTCTCTACATAGTGGCCAGACCAGGTTACTGCAGATCAGCTTCTGTTATTTGAATAGGAGCTAATAAGCTGCAGTAACTTGGTTCAGCCACTACACGAATATGGCGCTGTCTGTTTCCTGCTCCATTGTCTGCATATTTGCTGCTGAGATGTTGGGGGTTATAGCAAAATGAATCTATGTCAGAAGTTGTCATCAGTGGCGTAACATGGGCCCCAGTGCAAATTCTGTTCCACCCCCTGGACTATATATAATGTATGGTTTATAGCAATAGTCTCCTCATATGGGAAAGTGGCACCTTATGGGACCCCTAAGACACCTCTTGGCCCCAGTTACGACCGCACCCCTCATGACCCTGCTTGTTGTTCCCCAATGATATAGTAAAATATATTTTCTCGTCCCTCCATTGGTGAGAAATGACAAAAAATTGATAAATTTGTCAAAGTATAAATTATCTGTTCATTATATTTGACTTATTACACGTAATTAATCACAGATTGTAGAATAAAAGTGTCTAATTTTTTTTTATTTTAATTTTTTATATTTTTATTAGTCCTATCAGAGGAATTATCACATTTGTCTGTAATTTAAAAAAAAAAACAGATACAGACATTCCCCTACTTAAGGACACCCGACTTACAGACAACCCCTAGTTACAAACAGATCCCTCTGACCTCTGGTGACCTCTCTGGATGTTACTATAGTCCCAGGCTGCAATGATCAGCTGTAAGGTGTCTGTAATGAAGATTTGTTGATAATCCTTGGTCCCATTACAGCAAAAAATTTTGAAACTCCAATTGTCACTGGGGCAAAATTTTTTTGGTCTGGATCTACAATTCTAAAATATACAGTTTCGAGTTACATACAAATTCAACTTAAGAACAAACCTCCGCACCCTATCTTGTACGTAACCCGGGGACTGCCTGTAATGGTATACCGCCAGGACCACAGAGTACTACAGCCCCGCCAGGACCACAGAGTACTACAGCCCCGCCAGGACCACAGAGTACTACAGCTCCGCCAGGACCACAGAGCACTACAGCTCCGCCAGGACCACAGAGCACTACAGCTGCGCCAGGACCACAGGGTACTACATGAGGTACACGAGGTACATGAGGTACATGAGGTACACGAGGTGACACTTCACTCATACTCAAGGCCTACAAAGTCTGTCAGCATCTACATGGATCTAGCCTGGGACAGGCGGCTTATAATGAACTTGAAGTGTCTCCTCACACTCACACATGAGGAAAGATGGCTGCCACTAGTACTGACTACAGGAACAAAAAATACCCACAATGCCTCAGGACATTTCCCACAATGCACTGATAACTACAAGCTAGGCGATGTGCTAGACCACCAGTAGATGGCGCTGTTACCGGCCTTACTCTGCAGACGGACACCTCCGCAGCTGCATCTGCTGCAGAGGACAGAACCATCATTGCTAAAGGGGATATAAAAGATCCAGTTATAAATTGTATAACAAAATGTGTATAATAACCTCCTGCTAATGACTAGACATGAGGTTTAATGCCCCTTATGGAGCTTTGTAAGGTGCGGTGTGTGAGGTGCGTGGTGCGCAGGACTCCCTGGTTACCCCCTGTACACACCACGCGTCTTCATCCCCCCTTTGTCTTCTTGTTCTTTGCTGTTTTGTTTGACTTTATGAGATTCTTTGTGTTTGGTGATTTATGAGTTGATATTCTTTGTGTAGCAGTTACTTAGTAATGGAGACTCCTGTGTGACATATCCGGATGTCACCCCTCCTGCACCGTGACTGGTGGCTGGGGAGATCTTCAGGTTTGTTGTTTGCGATGTCATTTTCTAGAACATTCATCACCCGGGTCCTCTCTTTATATTGTTCCACATATTGTTGTAACTAGGAGGCAGGACCTCAGCAGGTCTCTGAATGGGACCCCTCTTGCCCCTCAAAATATATATATATATACTCACCGGCCACTTTATTAGGTACGCCATGCTAGTAACGGGTTGGACCCCCTTTTGCCTTCAGAACTGCCTCAATTCTTCGTGATTGAGATCTGGTGACTGTGGAGGCCATTTGTGTCCAGTGACCTCATTGTCATGTTCAAGAAACCAGTCTGAGATGATTCCAGCTTTATGACATGGCGCATTATCCTGCTGAAAGTAGCCATCAGATGTTACAGGGTACATTGTGCTCATAAAGGGATGGACATGGTCAGCAACAATACTCAGGTAGGCTGTGGCGTTGTACCAAGGGGCCCAAAGACACCATGACACCACCACCACCAGCCTGACCTGCTGATACAAGGCAGGATGGATCCATGACACCACCACCACCAGCCTGTTAAGTGTTAACGAGCAGTTGGACAGGTGTACCTAATAAAGTGGCCGGTGAGTATATATATATAATCTCCAAGAATAGGGGGCACTCCAAAATAAGGTCAAAAGTGGAGGGTGAAGTTGTATACCATTGCAACCCTCGACTTTTGACCTTATTTTGGAGTGCTGCCTATTCTCGGATATATTTACTGCGGTCTGACGCCACGGAACCTACAGCTTGGCACCAACTTTACACTTGCTATGCTGCTCTGGATTTTTTCACCATATATATGACTTGTATTAGTCTAATGGAACTACATTTACATTTATTTTTCCGACTATAAGGCGCACTTAAAATCCTTTGACTTTCTCAGAAATCAAAGGTGCGCCTTATATATGAACCGTACTTACAGACAACAGCTGCCTTGAGCTGTGCACAGGTCTGCCACCTGCTGGTCATTCATCCTTATAATAAGGTGCACCTTATAATCCAGTGCGCCTTATATATGAACCTAGATGTTTTAGCAGGCATTTATTGATGGTGCGCCTTATAATCCAGTGCACCTTATAGTCCGAAAAATATGGCAATTAATATATATATATACAGGCGGTCCCCTACTTAAGAACACCCGACTAACAGACGACCCATAGTTTCAAACGGACCTCTGGATATTGGTAATTTACTGTACTTTAGTCCTAGGCTACAATGAACAGCTATTACAGTTATCACAGGTGTCTGTAACAAAGCGTTATTGTTAATCCTGGTTCTTGTGACAATCCAACATTTTTAAAATCCAATTGTCACAGAGACCAAAAAAATTTTGTCTGGGGTTACAATGAGTATACAGTTCTGACTTACATACAAATTCTACTTAAGAACAAACCTCCAGAACCTATCTTGCCTGCATATGTGTGTATTACTACTGTTGTTGTTGGTAAATGGGCAATTATTTCTACATTAACTTGTGTGAGGAATTTACTTTTTTCCCAAAATGATGATAATGTTGGCTTTCAACTTCAACGTTTGTAATTAGATTAGTAGAATACAGGGAAAAGTTGACTTTTTGAGATGAGAAATGAGTCAATGAGACAACAGCCTGCAACTTTTTTTTTATAGTGAGTAGTATTTTTTTGTAATAGCAAACATGATGAAAGTGTATTACTGTAAACTTGGAATCAAATTTTGTGAAGCCGTAAACAGCAGAAAACTTCCAACAAATGATTACAAATGGCACAAAGATGGCATCTCTGGCAGCTCGACTCTAACAGGTACAAATCACTGCACTATTCTCAGTATCTCTCTGTGATAAAAAAAATTCTGTTCAGATGGAAATCCACATTTCTACATGCCTGAAGAATGGTGGTATATTGCTGCCTGAGATAAAGTAACATATTTTTCGGACTATAAGGTGCACCGGATTATAAGGCACACCTTCAATAAATGCCTGCTAAAACGTCTAGGTTCATATATAAGGCGCACCGGATTATAAGGCGCACCTGATTATAAGGATGAATGACCAGCAGGTGGCAGACCTGTGCACAGTACAAGGCAGCTGTTGTCTGTAAGTACGGTTCATATATAAGGCGCCCTGGACTATCAAAGGATTTTTTTGTGCGAAAAATATGGTACTTATTTCTGTTGCTCATATTTTAAATACCTCTAAATAGAGTTTGCTTCTAACTCTAGGACATGATTCTCTTGAGCTTTTTAGTGTTTGGCCAGCTCAGGTCGACGCAAAATTTACAAATCAATGCCCATTAACATGCATGTAGCTCCTCTGAAAAACCCTGGGTGGTGAAAAACCCATAAGGTTGAAAGTACATGTGCCATAATGGGTCAATTCCCCATCCAAAAAATCTGGCTCCTATAGGACGTAATATTGTTGCTTTCAAGAAAAGGAATCCAGGCTTTTCCTCAAAAGTCTATCTACCATTACAAGATCTTAATGTCACTGCTGTTACAGTAAAAAATTCCATGATATGACAATGGTGAAGCCATATTTCCTCAAGATGTAAAGTATGCCTTCCTGACATCATTACAGGCCTAGGTTTTAAAAGATTATTAGCAAGATCTGATATGTGCCCATTAAGCCCACACCTGTGATCTGATTAAGGGTACAGCCACACAAACGTGTGCCGCCCCGGCCATAGTCCCACATTACCCCTCCCCTCTCCATAGAACAGAGCAGGGCCGACACGCCGTAACATGGTGAAATATAGGACAAGAACCTTGAGCAGGCGACAAAGACGTCAATGGGTAACAATATGCGGCCGCAAATGGTGCCGCCACATATCGGTTTCTATTACGTTTGTGTGAATGAGCCCTAAAGCTGTACCAGGTTTTTGATCAGTTACTAAGGGGGAGGAATTCTGGAGAAGTATACCCCACAGCTGCCCAAGACCAACTACAATCCTGGAATATATATATCCATTTTTCACGGTCCTGCTGCTGCAAGCAACATACACAATGGGGCAGATTTATCAAGCTGTCTGAAAGTCAGAATATTTCAAGTTGCCCATGGCAACCAATCACAGCTCAGCTTTCATTTTACCAGTGCTCATGAATATTTTAAAGGGGAGCTGCGATTGGTTGCCATCGGCAACTAGGAATATTCGGACTTTCAGACAGCTTGATAAATCTGATCCCAATATGTGGTTACACAGGCTCTCCAGAGCTGCTACGTAATACTGTTTGGACCTTTTTTTTAGGTCAAATCGGCTTGTGAGCTCCCTTTAATTAAAAAAAAGGGCATAGTGAGCATTTTGTGGGGCCTTGTTAAAGAAACTTCCCTATAAGGCTACATTCACACTAATGTATGGGGGACGTATATACGGCCGACGTATATACGGCCGATATACGTCCCCCATACACTTCTATGGGCGCACGGCACCGTACCGTTCCGTACCCGGGAAAAAGATAGGACCTGTCCTATCTTTTCCCGTAATACGGCGCCGTGCGCCATAGGTTGCTATGGAGAGGGGCTCACCTCCTCCTCCTCTCCCCGTACACTGCCGTTGCCCGCTACGGTACGGTACGGGCGGGCAACGGCAGTGTGAATATAGCCTTAGACTTAAAACTTTGATCAAGAGACATAAGGAGACAGATGAAATGATTATGGCCATTGTGGTAAAAGTATGAGATTTAGCCACAACTACTTATTTCCAGTTCTCTTCTCTCTGATAATTGCATTTACATTCATAATCAAAGCCAGCAATAAACTCGCCCTGACTATAAAGCCTCATTTGCAAATATTAATTACACTTTAGAGCTCAGACAGAATCTGCCATAAAGAGACACTGGTGTGGTGCCCAGCGACCCTAAGGGTTGTCATATATATGTGATGAACTCCCACTCTCGAGTGACATCATGGGGTGCACCTATGCTAGAGAGCCTCAAATTTTGCACATAAATCCGTAAAGATGGTTCCTTTACTTTAAACCTTACTTTCCTATCCCTGGCGCATCATCTCTTTAGATACTTAGGTTCTTTAAGGTTACAAGAGAATTATTAAGTTTTAAAAATGTAATACCATTGTCAGAACTGGCAAATTGTTCTGATGGGATCTGGTTTCAGGTTTCTTGCTAGAAAACCACACCCAGAGCTGCCTGTGATTGACAGCTGCATTTCTGAAATTGGGAAAGCTGGGTGTGCCTCTGAACTCGTTTTGCCTGCAGCTGTGGTTTGTGCTGGAGGTAATGTCCACCACTCCCTTATATTCTGCCCAGCCCTTCATTGGCTGCTGGTTATTGCAGTCTATCTGTGTGTCTAGTGCTCTTGCTATTGTGTTTCTGGTTATTCTGTGTACTGAATTCTGCTTTGCCTACTGACCATTCTATTTGCTATACGATTCTGTACATTTGCCGCCATCTTGGTTTTGACCCAGTTGTTTGACTCTGCTTGTCTGTCTGTATCTGTTGTTTGTCCCTCAGTATCATTTAACTCCTTGTGTGACCCCACTTCCCTGTCTGTCTAGTGTCGGTTTCTGTTACCAGTGTGAACACTGACCTATATCAGTATCCCGGTTACCTGTCCGTTCCACCACCCAGCAGCTGCCAGACGAAGTAGGTTTTCCCTGTCATCTTGTAGGGTCACTCAGGGACCATCAGTTAGGTTCCTGATAGTGGGTTCGCCCTTACCAGGGTGGTTTATCTGCTTTAGGCAGGGCCTTAGCCCTTAGGGACGTCGCAGGGTGAGTTCGCCACCACCTACCTAGTCTGACAGCTAGCGCCAAGCCTGGTTGTGGTTGTGCGGTTGCTGGACAGGTACTGACAACCGTAAAGCAGTGTCTACATGAGAACATACAATTGTCAGATTAAAATGTTATAAAACAATATACATAAAATACACACACAAACAGTTCTAAACATAAGGGAATAAAAATTACTAACATTACTACGGAAATAGAACACTTATCTGGCCGGGAGGTTTTGGCGGACAAACTCTTGACCAGCCTGTCTAATGAATGGATCCTCCAGACTGACCCTGGGGATTAGCATAGCCCTATAATTTATAGATGGTGGGTCTTCCTTCCAACTCCCAGCTTGTGAATTCACTGAGAACTTCGTGACATTTGACATCATGCCAGACAACTGGGGTCTATGTCCATAAATAGGGGTGTTAGGTGATCTAGTGGGGTCCCACCTACTCAAGATTTACAAAGATGATAGAAATACATACCCTGAGCCTATTCTGTTAGTAGGACCTCATAACTAAAGATGGTTTCCAAGTTATTTGCTAAATATGAGTTTCCATTGTCTCTGGTTTTAATCCTGGAGGGAAAGAAACACACCAAACTTTCCCACCCTTTGGTGAGGTCTAGAGAGGTGTTAATTAACATACTTTCTTTAAGCACAGGCTTTCCTTGAGTCCTTTAAAGAACAAGACCCTGGGGTCGCTGGGTACCACACCAGTGTCCCTTTATGGCAGATCCTGTCTGAGCTCTAAAGTGTAACTAATATTTGCAAATTAGGCTTTTTATTCAGGGTGACTTAATTGCTGGCTTTGATTATGAATCTAAATATAGAGTAATGAAAAAATAGAAAAAGCATGCGAAACTCACCTAAAAATATCTTCTTTTATTTACATACCATAGGACATGGAGGTGTAGCAGAGCATAATTTACGGCAACAGCTAGACAAAGTGCAGGACTGCGCGAAACAGCCCATCGCTGTAAATTATGCTCTGCAACACCTCCCTGTCCTATGGTTTGTAAATAAAAGAAGATATTTTTGGGTGAGTTCCGCTTGCTTTTTCTATTTTTTCATTACTCTATGATGTTTGCTGCAGTCAGCTGAGCACCACCCGTCGAATGTAAACATACCCAGTTTATGTCATAAGTGTCTTTGCCATATCACTACCAAATACAGGCCTGGTAGTGCTGGCGTATTTCTTGGATGGTGTGAACACCGTCCTTAAAAATACTTTGCTGTGGACTTCATTGAATCTATATATATTTATCAGAGAGAAGAGGACTGAAAATAATACGTTGTGCCTATATCTCATACTTTTACCACAGGCATTTTAACCCTTTTTCCTCCAAAGAAGGAAACATTTCAATAGTCCAGGAAGTATAATATATTGTTGTCTACTAACAGCCTTCAGATCTATAAAATCAAAAACAATTCAACTAACTAATGCGAAACAAGCTTTTCAGTCAATACTTCCATATTTAAGATATTCAGATTCTTACAACAGGGACCTGTAACTGAAGCATTTATCCTGCCCACCTTTATATCGTAATTTAGACCATGAGTAAGAATTGACGGAAGGTATGTGCGATCATGATGTACACCCTTGTTTTACCGATGAAGAAATAAAGACAATTTTAAATCTTATGGAAATTTGTGCCAGATTAAATCCTTCCGTTATTCAGCATTTTCAATTGCCGACAGTCTCAAGCAATCTGATGCTCCACTAAGTATCTCATAAAAAAATTCCATGTCAAGACTATGAATGATGAATTGTTACAGGACAACAGGGACTGTACCTATATTAAGGAGTGTCCTAGATGTGTTTCTAATGAAAACCTGACCATGAAAGGAGGCCTGATCCTCGTAGAAATCAGTGGTGGATACAGAAATGATGATAATACTAGGGCAGTGATGGCGAACCTTTTGAAGACAGAGTGCCCAAGCTACAACCAAAACCCTCTTATATGTTGCAAAGTGCCAACATGATAATTTAAGCAGGAACTTATTGATTCCTGCTGTATCAGGTTTTAATCGTAGTGGCGTTCTGAGGACACCAATACAATAGAAAGATGATGGAGAAATTTGGTTGTAGCTTCCCTCAAGGGTCCCCTGAAGAAGAGAGATCAGGGGACCCAGAACAGGATGTCCAATGACACTCTATCTCTTTCCTCCTGTAGTCCTGGCAACCAAATAGCGCTGAGCTTGGCACGTCCTGTATTGGATCACAGGAGAAAGCCTTGAGTCCTATCTGGCAAACTCTGTGTTGGGGTGTAGGCCTGGGTGCCCACAGAAAGGACTCCGAGTGCCACCTATGGCACCCATGCCATAGGTTCGCCATCACTGTACTAGGGGGTACGACAACTAGACAGTAAAAAAAAAGTTAGACCAAATTCAAGAGAGCAATAATTTGGAAATGTAAGATCTTGTTTTTTGCTTCCAGCTGCTTGTTATTATTTCTCGCTTTGACATCTTCAGTTTGATATTATTACTCTTGTATTTTCACATTTCATTTTGCGGTTTGTATCTGCACTTCTGTTGAATTTCAGAACAGCCGTATTTCTGCTCCAGAAACGTTAACAAGGCTTTGGGACTTAAGCTTCAATTTTTCATTTTCTGTCTTTGAGTGTAAAACATATTTTCAATGAAGTATAATTTGGATGGATGGAAAGAGAGAGATGCATTGATTGACTGATTTTAACAAAGCCTGCAAGCTAGGATGTCTGTTCAATAGGACCCTCTAGCGTTTTTTACTTTAATTGCTCATGTGTTTGACTTGAGAAATGGTGGAGTCATATTATTATGTCTTCGATATCCACAAGCGATATTTTTCCTGCTTATACTAGTAACACAACAGGGGTAATTTACTAAGGGCCCGATTCACGTTTTTTCCAACGTGCTACCCGAATATTTCCGATTTGCGCCGATTTTCTCTGTATTGCCCCAGGTTTTTGGCGCACGCGATCAGATCGTGGCGCATCAGCGCCGGCATGCAAGCGACGGAAATGGGGGGGACGTGGCCGAACGAAAACCCGACGGATTCTGAGAAACCGCTGCATTTAAAAAAAAAAGTCGCTTGGCACGCGCTTACCTTCACTCAGCACGACTCCAGTGCGTTCCGATGCTCTTCAGCGGCAGCGACATCTGGTGGACGGTGGAGGAACTACCTCAGTGAATCGCCGGAAGACCCGAATACATAGCAGAGAACGCGCCGGTGGATCGCGAATGGGCCGGGTAAGTAAATCTACCCCAACGACTTTGCAAATTATCACTAATTAGTAAAATGTATTGAACAAGATTCATTTGAAGCTTTTATTATTTTCCTGATTATATAATTGTTAAAACTATTATCGGGTTGTTGTTGAGCATTATCAACCATAGGAGAAACCTAAGGCGGAGGGTTTTCTGGTGTGTATTTATGTTATATGAAAATACCATTTTTTTGTATTTATGACATTATAATACACAAATGTTCAATACTGATTTACTTCTCCCTTACAAATATTTAATGAATATGATATTTTATAACAAAGTTCTACAAAGTGGAAGAAGTAGATCAGAAATGGTTTCATATGTCTAATGCAAGGATGCACAACCTTTATTGGTCCGAGGACTGCATTGTCACAACACTCAACTTCAAGAGGCTGCACTAGTACCTAGCCCCCTAGATGCATCAACAACCACAATACAACACAAAATGCCACCCCAGAAGTGATATATCACAGAGTACAGCACTAAATACTGGAGACCCCTAGCCCGGACACATACTAGAGATCATCCCCTAGACCGGACACAAACTGGAGACCATCCCCTAGACCGGACACAAACTGGAGACCCCTAGATCAGACATATACCGGAGATCATCCCCTAGATTGGACACAAACTGGAGATCATCCCCTAGACCGGACACAAACTGGAGACCCCTAGATCAGACATATACCGGAGCCACCGCAGATCCGACACATATTGATTGGAGACCACCAGAGAAGACACATACTGGAGATCATCCCCCACATCGGACACATACTGGAAACCCCCCAGATCAGGCAAATATTGGAGACCACCAGAGAAGACACATACTGGAGACTCCCCAGATAACACAAATACTGGAGGCCCCTAGAGAAGACATATACCGGAGACCCCCAGATCGGCTCTTCTTCTCCCACCCTGCAGCATACTAGACATTCTTCTGAGTTTCTGTGATACCGGCGCATATTACCAGCATCAGGACATAGAGAAAAACGGCAAGAAATAACCGTGAACGATGAGTACTTGTCAGATGTACTCACCGCCACCATGGGTCCTGCACCAATGAGTGCTTACATCAGTGACGGAAGTGCACATTAGTTTTCCGAGCAGAAGACTCGGGCCGCAACTCAAGGCTCTGGTTCCATGTGCTGTCCACTGTGTCATAAGAAGAGTTAGGATAGGTTTACGCCCTTGTTAGTCTATGAACCTAAGACTGTTTAAAGTCCTGTTTGCTGGAGCGACAAAAGTGCTGGCGATGAGACCCCTTACGTTGTCGCAATGTATGATGCAAGGAGTCCCTGTTTCTTTACTAAACATCAATACTGTGTATAAACTTTATTTATTAGGTTAGTGTGAAACTGCCCTAAATCTTCTCAGTGTGAACCTACTCTTAATGTAAAAAAAACAAAACTAAAATCACTAATAATACAAAATAACACCACCAAATAGCTTTGCAATTTCAATACAATCAGTCGTTGATCCTACCAAACTGCTCGTGGCTCCTTTTTATTGGCTGCACATGGGATTTAAGTCATATTTTATGATCTTTTAAATCTAATGGAAATAAAATGTTTTGCTTCTACGAAAAAAAACAGCAAACATCCCGATCAATGCTTTTCTGTTTAAAATTTCACTAGAAAAATGGAGAATCTAATCGAATGGCACAAGAGCTGGAGTAAGGATAGACCCTGGAGAGCCTGGAAGCCAAGTTGGGCAACTGAGCGATAGTCTTGGCCATTCTCCGCAGAGGATAAATATTACGGATTTTGCCTATTTAGATTGAAATGTCTAGAAAATAAGCAACGTGTAGTTCGTCATAATCATAAGAAGGTTATCTTAAATGTCAGGTTCTTTAACATTTCAGGCAGCCTCCGGTGAAAGTGTACACATAGTGCAGGTCCTATGTGTGTATATTGATGTATGCTATCATTTCCATATGTATGTAGAGAGCAGGCAGCTATTTCACATAAATGAAAGCACTGAAAGTGACAGATCCTCAAATTATACAAAGTTGGAAACCAATTCCCTTTCATAGAAGCAGCAGGGATAATCTCTATCTGAAGAGCCAGGGAAAAAAAGAAATATTGCATACAGAAACTAGAGATCTTCCCTGTACTGTTGTGTGTAATTGAATGTGTATATTACGACTAAACTGGGAGGTGGAGTGCTGGCGACAATCTAAACTGAGCAGCAAATTCTCACTCCAGACATGAAAATTGATCTGTTTCTGCTACAAAATGACCTTGTTTAAGATACAAACCATCTTTTTTCTGCCCTTCCTTGATCAAAGTTTATGTTCATGTCCTACCCGTTAGTCATTGGGTTATTTATGTATTGGTTACCGGACCAGCCTTTTGAAATAAAAACACTATTTGGGCTGTTTTTTTTAAGTAGTTCATACTTTAATACTTTTTTTATTATTATTTTGTCCAATATTTTAGTTTGGAAACCTCCATATTTTATATACCATATATACTCGAGTATAAGCCTAGTTTTTTAGCACAAAAAAATGTGCTGAAACCCCAAACTCTGCTTGTACTCGAGTAAAAACAATATAGGTTTTACCAGGTTTTTGTGGTAAAATTAGGGGCCTCGGATTATACTTGGGTTGGCTTATACTCGAGTATATACAGTATATAAAACCTATACTGGATAAATACAGATGCACAACTGATAGGCCTTTGTTCTAATACCAGCTTCAGAAAAAAACTGATGTACTTCATTCACCCATAGTGTGATGTTTTGGCTTAGTTTATGTATGCAATATTTCTTTTTTTTCCCTGGCTCTTCAGATTATACTTTCTGCTGCTATGAATGGAATTGGTTTCCAACTTTGTGTAGTAAAAAAATATATTGAGAAATTAAACTTAAAAAATATAAAAATATAAAAACATAAATTGAGCTGTTGTCAAGATAGGGAAGAAGTGTGCACCCCAATTTTCCCACAACCTCTGTCCCTGCCTACTTGCCAGCCCTGGGTGTTAGTACCTATCCTGGATACCAGTGGCGTAACTAGGAGAGACAGGGCCCCCTAGCAGGCTACTGCATGGGGCCCCCTTCCCGCTTAAAAGATATACATATAAGTATACTCACATATAAGTTACATATTAGTTACAATCACATATAAATACACTCATGTGCATATACACACACATACAGTGCCATATGCAACATACTCACATACAGTGTATACAGACACAATATACACATCACAGATACTGCATATATACATCACAGTGTATGTTATATACATATTATGCTGGACATGTGCAGTACAATATAGATATAAGGGTGCACATCTTCCATTCTTTATTGTGTCAGGTCGGATGACGGGGCCCCCTGACACTGCGGACCCCATAGCAGCTGCTATGGCTGCTTCCACTGTAGTTACGCCCCTGCTGGATACATGCACAGTACAGAAAGACACAAACCAGACAACATGGCAAAATCTAACAAACCATGTCCCAAGATGGTGTTGAGGCACAAAATTGTAACGCAGAAGAGTAGTTAAGGTACAGGCAAAAGGTCAAAATCACATCAGAATATTGCAAAATATCTCAGAAGCCAGAAAGACAAGGTCAATAACAGACTCGTGTGTATTAAACTAGTAGGTGTAAATGGAGTGACCACCTCAGGGCGCAATTAATTTGTGTAATCCTTTTCACCTACATTGACACGCGTATCCATTTAGGAAAGATAAATATGCAGTATATAGTCTTTCTGAGATTAGCTTCTTGATTATACATCTTCTTAGCATTTGCTGATTTTAATTTTAATAACATTTCAATTAACATAATGCAATTGCAGATAAAAGCAGCAGCCACAACTCCTATCAAAGTACTGGAAAAGATAGGTTGGTAGATATGAATATGCCTCTCGGACATTCACAAATGCATAATATAATTTAGTGCAGTGCGTGGAAATTTCATATTTAACTGTAAGGTGTTTTAGATTCAGAAAATGTCCTCAAAAGCTCTACAAAGGAAAAAAAATCATCCTTTTTAATTAGGTAGAATATCGGTATTGAATAAAATTGCTTATTTCTCCAGACTTCAAATAAATTCCTGTGTGTAATGAAGAATTGTACAATGTATATAGAAGGAAAGCCGGTTAACACATAGGGACATCATCCTGTTATATATACATTTCATTTCATTGCAAGTTATTCCATATAAATCAAACAACGTTTGTAATATACTGTATCCCCCATTTCTAGTTTCCTAAAAAAGTTAATTAAGGACTGTTCTAATAAAACACCTTAAAGGGAACCTGTCACCATGGACCTCATTTTCACTAAAGACAGTATGTAGAAGCCCTACAGTGCAAAAATGCCTCTCTGCCTGTTATAAGCATTTGCATTACAAAATATTTGTGTGTTATAACGTACCTTGCACTCTGACAAAATCCTCTGTGTAGTCACAGGGGTTGGGCTTTGTTTGGAATGCATTTCAAATAACAACATGTGACTTGTCTGTACTTCAGACTGCCTCCATCTATGTGCTCCAGTACAGCTCCTCCATTCCCCACTGATGTCAGCTCACCAGGCTTTGACCTCTGTGAAGGAGCAGGAGGAGGAGCTGTACAGGAGCACAAAGATGGGGGCCAAAAACGGAGGAGTGAGTAACACAGACAAGTCATATGTTTTTTTTTTAATGCATCAAATCCAAAGCCAACCCCTGTGACTACACAGAGGATTTTGTCAGGGTGCAAGGTAAGTTATAACACACAATTATAATGTAATGCAAATGCTTATAAAAGGCAGAGAGGCATTTTTGCACTGCAGGTGTCATGGGCTTTTGCAACCTGTCTTTAGTGGCGACAGGTTCCCTTTAAATATGTTGTGCCATAAATACCTGATATGAGTGTACCTTTAATAAGAAATGAATTATTGTGACCTCTGGCTCACTCACTTTCCTGAATGGAGTGGTGGTCAGACTAACCACACTCACTCCATTCAAGTCAATAGGAGTGGTAAAAATAACCTGTCATGATGGGACATGGAGAAGAATACATACACAATAAAATCAGGAAAGAGGCAAGGGAAAGGGGTACGAGCTTCAAAAAGGGGTACAGTGCTATAGCTGAGGTACAGGGTACATGGTCCGTTATGGGGTGCAGGGAGCTGGCTCTGATATGGGTTCTGGATCAGATTGGTATTCTGGGTTTCAGATCAAGCAGGAGCCAGACTCAGGTTCAGGTTCGGGGTTCCTGGTTAGGCTAGGATTCAGTGGGATACAGACTCAGGTTCAGTGTTTCAATTACAGCAAAACAGAGACCGAAGTACTGCAAGTCACAGGAGAAATTCCATCATGTCTGTTAGTCTACATACACTAGTATGATGTCTGCCATTTTTTACACAGCAGCATTATGTCCTTCAGTCTACACACATATAAATCCAGTATATTAGCATCATGTTTGGCAGTCTGTGTACACACCAGAATCAATCATGTCTGTCAGTCTGTACAGTACAGCGCCATGTCTGCCATTTTATAAACAACAGCATTATGTCAGGCTGTACATAGCAGCATCATGTCTGTCAGTCTTTATACAATATCATATTTTCAGTCTATATAGAGTAATATTAGGTCTGTCATATCTGTTATATACAATGACATTGGGGGGAAATTTATCAGAAGTCCCTGAGAGCAAAACTGCTCTAGTTGTCCATGGCAACCAATCAGGGCTCAGCTTTCATTTTATAAACAGCTGTGTGAGAATGGAAGTTAAGCTCTGATTGATTGCCTTGGGCAACAGAACATTTTTGGTTGAAAACACTTCTTTTAAACATTCCCCATTATATCTATTAGGCCCCTTTCACCAAACATATTAAACCGGGTACCCGTACCGTATCCGTATGAAAACAGTACAGTGTGAGTAGCACACAGCCGCTTGAATATGTCTGTCATGTCCGTCAGTCTAAATATACATATCAGCATCATGTCTGGCAGTCTATATACAGAAGCATCATCTCTAGCAGTCTATATAGCACTATCATGCCTGTCAGTTTCTATACAACAGCATTATGGCCGTCATTCTGTACAATGCAGCATCATGTCTGTCAGGCTATACGCAGCAGTATCAGGTCTTTCAGTGTGTACACAAAAGCATCATCTCTGTCAGTCTAAATATATATAAATCAGCATTAGGTCTGTCATATACATGCACATAACCCGGGGACTGTCTGTATTGCAGCACTGGGGCAAATTAATCACTTTGCATACAACAGAATCCTATCATAATGTGCATCAAAAATTTTAAAAGTTGTGGACCATATTTATCAAGGGTTTAAGAGAATTTTTAGACACTTTTACAACTACTATGACAAAAGGGAAAATTTCTGTTGAATTGGAGCGACCAAAAATTATGCAAATGCGACAGACTTTTAGCACTTTTTGGACTTTTTTCTGCAGTGCCCCTAAATATATATAAAGAACGCTCCTCTCTCCTATCATGACATCATTAAAGGTCCTGTACCAAATTTTCTATACAGGCAGTCCCCGGGTTACATACAAGATAGGGTCTGTAGGTTTGTTCTTAAGTTGAGTTTGTATGTAAGTCGGAACTGTATATTTTATCATTGTAATCCCCAGCCAGAACTTTTTTGGTCTCTGCGACAATTGGATTTTAAAAATGTTGGGTTGTCATAAGAACCAGCATTAACACTAAAGCTTCATTACAGACACCTGTGATAACTGTTACAGCTGATCATTGTAGCCTAGGACTAAAGTACATTAAATTACCAATATCCAGAGGTCCGTTTGTAACTATGGGTCGTATGTAAGTCGAGTGTTCTTAAGTAGGGGACCGCCTGTATTCTGTACCTTGCTTTGATACAGTATGCATGTGATGCTACCTCTAATGGCTTACAGTAGTATAAATAAAATATTCTATAATGTTTCATATTTCAAAAAATAAGAAAAAAATAATTGAAAGTTATTTACATTTTAGCTTTTTTTTTATTTATTTCCTGTTTGGGGTACATTTTTGTTATCAAACTCAATTTTTATGCATTTTTTATAAACTTTTACACTTTGAATCACTATTGAATGAATGCCTATAAACTGTCTATAAACTCTATATATGTCTATAAACTCATTAAAGCCTTTAACTCTGGCCAATAACGCAAAAAATTTTTGTGAACAGAAAATTATGTAATGTGAGTCTGCTTGTTTGCTACAGTATCTACAAAAGTGACTGCAACCCTCACATTTATGGAAATATTTTATTAAATATTTTCATCTTTTCAATTGAAAATGGAAAAATGTGGCCAATTAGCAATTTTACCTGCCAGATGTCATGTGACTTGTTAGTGTTACCCTTGAGATGTGTGGAAAAAATGGTGTTACATTTACTGTAATCGCTCCCACACTCTCATAATGGCCACTGGAAGTTCAACATGGCAACTCATGGCACACAACTCTTCAAAGATATGAAAGAAATGTTGCTCTACATAAAGAAGACTATAAGAAGATTCCCTGCATCCTGACATTTTTTTTCTTTTTTTTTTGTGTGCTTAGTGTAGTTGTTATGCCATTCATGTTCCCCCTTTTTTAACATATAAAGGTTAAAACATTTTTTTTTTCCTTATTACAAAAATCACACACATCTAACAATAGATATATCTACTGCAACACCACCCCCCCCTACCCCTACCCCTACCCTTCCCCCCCTCCAGTCAGGGTCACAAAAAGACATAGCAACAAAAAAAAACAAACAAACAAAAAAAAAATAATATATCCGTAGGAACCAGGAACAAGGGGGTCTATTTTCCCTTCTATGAGATTAGCCATCTTTTTTTCCATATCTGTTCTTTACCTAGATCACAATATTTGATCTCTTCAAATTTTTTAATCCGATCTAGTTGCCTTTCCTACTCCTTTAATTTTGGTGGTTCTTGTGACATCCATCTCCTGACTATTAGATACCTTGCTATAAATAATGCTCTTAATATCCATTTGATTTTACATGAGTTGCCTTCTAATTTTGTCAAACTACCTAAAATCACTACGTCCGGGGTATCTGGTATGTCGATCTGCGTAAACTTTTTTATCCTTTTGTGGACTTCTTCCCAAAAGTCCATAATTGGTTTGCAGTTCCAGAACATGTGTAGTATATCCACATTTTTCTCCTTGCATTTACGGCATTCTATCTCTTTCCCTTTTTTATATTTACTGATCATCCTTGGGCTACAGTACAGTCTATAGATTACCGTATATACTCGAGTATAAGCCGACCCGAGTATAAGCCGAGACCCCTAATTTCAACACAAAAAACTGGGAAAACCTATTGACTCGAGTATAAGCCGAGGGTGGGAAATGCATTGGTTACAGCCTCCGAGTGGCCAAACCCTGTGACTATCCAGAGGATCTGGTCAGGGCATGCAATGAGTTAAGATAAAACACACAATTATTTTGCAATGCATATGGTTACTATGCTCATTAGTATGATGTCTGACATTTTTTAAAACAGCAACATTATGTCCTTCAGTCTACACACATATAAATCCAGTATATGAGCATTCATGTTTGGCAGAAGTCCTGGTATAAGCAGAATCAACATTGTCTGTCAGTCTGTACAGGTACAGCGTCATGTCTGCCATTTTATCAACGACGCTTTATGTCAGGCTGTACATAGAGCATCATGTCGCGTAGTCTTTATACAATATCATATTTTCTTTCTATATAGAGTAGTATTAGATATGTCAGTTTATATACAATCACATTGGGTGGCACACAGATGCTTCAATATGTTCATTTAAAAGAAACATTTAGTGGGGGGGCCCCATTAGGAATTTTGTCCCGGGGCCCAGTGGACTCTAGTTATGCCACTGAAAACAACCTTTGTAATATACTGTATCCCCCATTTCTAGTTCCCTAAAAAAGTTAATTAAGGACTGTTTTAATAAAACACCTTGAAGGGAACCTGTCACCAGGGACCTCATTTTCACTTTTCAGGTTGTAGAAGCTTATTACACCTGCATTGCAAAAATGCCCCTCTGCCTTTTATAAGCATTTGCATTACAATATAATTGTGTGTTATAACTTACCTTGCTCCCTGACAAAATCCTCTATGTATATCACAGGGGTTGGGCTTTGTTTTGGATGCATTTCAAAAAACAACATGTGACTTGTCTGTACTGCAGGCTGCCTCCAACTTTGTGCTCCTGTACAGCTTGTCCCTCCCCCACTGATGTCAGCTCACCAGGCTGTGACCTCTGTGAAGGAGCATGTGGAGGAGCTGTACAGGAGCACAAAGATGGGGGCCAAAAACTGAGGAGTGAGTAACACAGACAAGTCACGTGTTGTTTTTTTTAAATGCATCCAAACCAAAGCCCAAACATCCCAAAGATGCTCTATTGGATTGAGATCTGGTGACTGTGGAGGCCATTTGAGTACAGTGAACTCATTGTCATGTTCAAGAAACCAGTCTGAGATGATTCCAGCTTTATGACATGGCGCATTATCCTGCTGAAAGTAGCCATCAGATGTTGGGTACATTATGGTTATAAAGGGAAGGACATGGTCAGCAACAATACTCAGGTAGGCTGTGGCGTTGCAACGATGCTCAATTGGTACAAGAAAATATTCCCCACACCATGACACCACCACCACCAGCCTGAACCGTTGATACAAGGCAGGATGGATCCATGCTTTCATGTTGTTGATGCCAAATTCTGACCCTACCATCCGAATGTCGCAGCAGAAATCGAGACTCATCAGACCAGGCAACGTTTTTCCAATCTTCTACTGTCCAATTTCGATGAGCTTGTGCAAATTGTAGCCTCAGTTTCCTGTTCTTAGCTGAAAGGAGTGGCACCCGGTGTGGTCTTCTGCTGCTGTAGCCCATTTGCCTCAAAATTTGATGTACTGTGCGTTTAGAGATGCTCTTCTGCCTACCTTGGTTGTAACGGGTGGCGATTTGAGTCACTGTTGCCTTTCTATCAGCTCGAACCAGTCTGCCCATTCTGGCATCAACAAGGCATTTCCGCCCACAGAACTGCCGCTCACTGGTAGGGCAATGAATAGACTAAAACCAGCCTCCATTGTGGTCTAGGGCAGTGAATGGGCTAATACCAACCTTTCTTGTGGTCTATGGCAGTGATTGGGCAAAAAAACAGCCTCTCGTGTGGTCTAGGGCAGTGATTGGGCTAATACCAGACTCCACTGTGGTCTAGGGCATTAAATGGGCTAATACCAGAATCTCTTGTGGTCTAGGGTAGTGATAGGGCTAAAACCAGCCTACATTGTGGTCTAGGGCAGTGAATGGGCTAATACCAACCTTTCTTGTGGTCTATGGCAGTGATTGGGCAAAAAAACAGCCTCTCGTGTGGTCTAGGGCAGTGATTGGGCTAATACCAGACTCCACTGTGGTCTAGGGCATTAAATGGGCTAATACCAGAATCTCTTGTGGTCTAGGGTAGTGATTGGGCTAAAACCAGCCTACATTGTGGTCTAGGGCAGTGAATGGACAAATTCCAATCTCTTTGGTGGTCTAGGTAGTTCAGGAGGATAATACTTGTTAATTTAGAAAGGGATAGTGTTTTTCTTCAATCGGTCCAAGATCAGTGACTAATGGAGTTCAAAACATACATTGCCGGTGCTCCCAGAATATCAGGGAGAACCCCCTCCAAAAGAGGGGCTTTACCCCAAGACCCAGAAGAACCAGTAAATGGCATTTGAATCCTAGATAATGGATATAAAATACATGAACCTCTAGAAGAGACCTCAACCTAGACCCTCTAAATAAATACAGACCTCCAACCAGACCCTCTAAATAAATACAGACCTCCAGCCTTTAAATTAATATAGAGTCCTAAATGGGAAAATCCCCTAAATTCACACTCCAATTCCTATGCCTCTTAATATAATCCCCAGACCATATCAGTCTAATCCAGATCTGTTTGTCCCCAGACCTCAGATGGATAAATACTTACCTCTCCCCTTCTCCTGGAAACTGCTCGCCTCCCAATTGACATTATGCAAGGGGTGTGTGGGAGTGGAGAGAAGTGCAGGAATTGGAAAAATGTTGTACCGTATATACTTGAGTATAAGCCGACCCAAGTATAAGCCGAGGCCCCTAATTTTACCACAAAAACCTGGTAAAACCTATATTTTTTATACTCGAGTATAAGCCGAGTTTGGGTTTTCAGCAAGTTTTTTTGTGCTGAAAAACTAGGCTTATACTCGAGTATTATTTTTTGACACAAGTACCCCCTTTATGTTGGGAGTCTCCCAGATGTTCCAGGAAACTTGGCAAGGCAAATTGAAGGAACCCTTAGACTCCGCTTCTTGGTTATATCAGTACTGAACTGCTTATACAACAGTCACAAGAACAACAATAATAATCGTTCCAAATCCTTTTAAATCCATTTTTTTCCCCAATTCGATTATTTATTTTTCCCATCAGGGTTACCTGTCTTTTCTGATAGGGTTCTGTGTATTAATGAAATACATTATTAATCTCAGCAATCTGACTTCTATAAAGCCATCCCTCCCCCCCCTCTCCATCCCCCGGCTCTCTGTATACCGAGAGGGATAAATAATTCACTCTGTATGTCAAGGCGCGGAGATTAAAGGGTAAACACCGAGCCAAAAACTGCCCACATCTCCTTCATCTCACATCAAAAGAAATGCATGTGGAATTGTAGATGACTCCACGCAGGATCACAAAGCACAAAAATTTACTAACAAATGTAAAAATAAGGGAATAATACAAAATCACACATCAACAATGAACAACACTCAAGATATCAGGGGACAACCCAATCCTGGTGTGGTTGTCAACAAAGCGGAATATATTCGAGATTGGTACTTGATACTCTTGATGCTTTCTTGACCTGCACCAGGTCTTGTCATAAATTAGGCACATGACCTCGGCCATCGACAGGTCCTACACTTTCAAAAAACTAATATTCATTAGATGATCTTTAGGTCTTGCTCCATTCTGGCTTTCCATGTTGTTGCCACCTGTGGGAACCTGCTGCTGCTTCTGCTGCCCCCATCTCCACACTCTTATCATTGTGCCACTTTGTGGCCTCCTGTTGCTGTGGATGCTGCTGCTGCCGCCCCCTCCACACTCTGTCATTGGACCACTCTGTGGCTTTCCATGTTGCTGACACCATGTTGCTGCCATATGTGGGCTCCTGCTACTGCTTCTGCTGCTGCTACCTCCACAATCTTATCATTGTGCCGCTTTGTTGCCTACCATGTTTTCGCCACCTCCATAAATTGTCATTGTGCCACTCTGCAGTTTGGCGAATCGGGATGAACTGAATTTTACAAAATTTGCCCATTTCTATTGACTACAGATGTACTAAGTGTAATGATATCACTTAAATACTATGTACATGCAGTCTCCCACTTATGAACACCTGACCCCTAGTTACCGACAGGCCTCTGTGACCACTGTGACCTCTGGTGAAGCTCTCTGGGTGCTATTACTTTAGTCCCAGGCTGCAATGATCAGCTGTAAGGTGTCTGTAATGAAGCTCTATTGATAATCCTTGGTCCCATTACAGCAAAACATTCTGAACCTCCAATTGTCATTGGGGCAAAAAAAAAAATTTTGTCTGGGTCTATAAATGTGGATAAGGTGTGGATCCTCTGGACCACTGCAGACGATGACACAAGCCACTACGTGGGACCGGAGTCTAATTGTTACCCGGTTTTCACCAGAGCCCGCCAAAAAGCGGGTTGGACTAGCTGCGGCGTGGTACCACCAGATCGTTCCACAGGCGTGACTTGTCTGCAGTGGCGGCCAAGGTCGAAATACAGAGATGACAATCTCGAGGTCAAAGTCCAGGCACAGGGTCAGGGCAGGTGGCAGAGATGCAATATCAGAGTCCGATCCAGGGTCAGCAACAGGAGGTCCAAAGCAGATGGGTATGGGAACACAGCACACAGCGCAGAGCAGCTCAGGTAACACAGGAACACAGAGTAGCTCAGGTAACAGGAACACGGAGGGACTCAGGAACGCAGGAGACACAGGAACGCAGGTAAATCGCAGAAGACCTTTCTCTCAGGCTGTGAGGCACAAAGATCCGGCAAGGCAGTATGGAAGGTGCTGGATTTTTAAAGGGGAAGTGATCAGCCAGTGCACCAATTAGCGGTGTGCTGGCCCTTTATATTTCCTGAAGGTGCCGCTCGCGCACCCTAAGAGACAGGGACGGGCACGGACGAACTGCAGCAATGAAATGCGAGTCTGCTCCCAAATGGTCTTTACATCTTGTACCAACTCATCAACAGAAGGAACATCCATTGAAATGCTGTGAACCTGGAGGATGGGGCCCCAAAAGGCGCAACCCTGGCGTGATATTCTATAGGTGATGTGTAAACTTGACAACACATATAGTGGAGATTCTTACCTGGTTTCAGATGAGCCAAAGCTTTGAAATGATGAGGGCAGCCTGTCCAGCCTCTAGCCTCATCACGGGTGGACCCAGGGAACCACTTCGTCAAGGTGGAGAATGTGCTAACTCCCATAGGGAAGGAAGGTGGTGACGGACCGGCGCTCAATCAGGAAGAGGACGCGTACAGCCTTATGTAGCAAATAAAGGCTTTAATATTGCACTGCTGCGACGCATTTCAGCTCCGTACCGGAGCTTTCATCTGGCATAATAACAAATGGTGAACATTCCAAATATATACACATACAAAAGGTACCGGGACCGGATGCTATGATGACATCACGATCAGGTGACCGGGGGAGGTCAAAGTTCATCTCTCCGGGAAACAGTGAAAATTGAAAACAATGTATAAATATAGATAGATGTGATAATTTTACCAACACATACAATGATAACATTGCAAACGAATAAAAAAAATATACACTCACCTGCCACTTTATTAGGTACACCATGCTAGTAACGGGTTGGACCCCCTTTTGCCTTCAGAACTGCCTCAATTCTTCATGGCATAGATTCAACAAGGTGCTGCAAGCATTCCTCAGAGATTTTGGTCCATATTGACATGATGGCATCACACAGTTGCCGCAGATTTGTCGGCTGCACATCCATGATGCGAATCTCCCGTTCCACCACATATCAAAGATGCTCTATTGGATTGAGATCTGGTGACTGTGGAGGCCATTTGAGTACAGTGAACTCATGGCTTCTCCGTTCTCTTCTTCTTGCAATTGCAGAGTTTCTTGAAGGCGGCTCTGAACTTCTGAGACATGAGATTGTAGATCACCGGGTTGATGGCGCTATTCAGGTAAATGCAGATTCTACAGAACAACACAAACCAACTCGCCAGGTACGGCCGCGACAGGAAAGAGTTGACCACGACCAGCGTCCTGTAGGGCATCCACAGGAACGCGAAGAGGATCACCACCACCGCCAACATTTTGGTCACCTGAGGAGGTAAAGGAGAGGATCGGGAGGTTAAATGTGATGGAAAATGTCATGGAAATATTTCATAAATGCTTAATAAAAAATGTGATGTCACATAACTTAGTCACTTTTTGATTGCTAAAACCGTATTTTTCAGACTATAAGACACACAAAAAATCCTTTGATTTTCTCAGAAATCAATGGTGCGCCTTATAGTCCGGTGCGCCTTATATATGAACCGTACTTACAGACAACAGCTGCCTTGAACAGTGCACAAGTCTGCCACCTGCTGGTCATTCATCCTTATAATCCGGTGCGCCTTATAATCCGATGCGCCTTATACATGAACCTAGACATTTTAGCAGGCACTTATTGATGGTGCGCCTTATAATCCAGTGCGCCTTATAATCCGAAAAATACTGTATATATTATACCATAGGGGACAATTTTGGAAAAGTTGAGTGTTGATTATAGTACAGGGGTAGTCACACATCCCAGGATATCCTATTATTTTAGAATCAAGAAGTTAAATCACATATCTGATACCCCAGCAAGTAAGGGAGAGGAGCCTGAATTTGTAGATATGTCCAGAACATGGCCGCCATATTGAATCAAGAGCAAGATTTTTTCAATGGGAAGGTGCACATCCGATTTACAATATCTCTTGTAGTTCAAAAGTTATCAGCACAGAAAGTTGCAACAACAACTAGGAACGTGCCCTGTGATGCACAGCTATGTGACGTATTTTCCCTGGTGCGGAACACAGAGATCAAGGCGCCGGATCCAATCATTATGAGCCTGTATGGGAATCTATCGAGATTCTCTGTGCTGAAAACTTTTGACCCACAAGAGATATTACAGATCTGATTGCGTCAATCAATTTCTGAGATGATTCTGGTCTTCTCTATCCACCTTCCTGTTGCGAAAACTTGCCCTTGATTCAATATGGCGGTCATGGTCAAGTTCTCGACCTAGTTTAAAGGATAGGCTCCTTCACCCATTACTCCCATTAGTTATATTTCCTTAAATAAAGGTGGTCCTGAGACTTTTCCCCCCCTATGTAATATTGCTCCATGCATAGAATACATTAGACCCGTCCCTACCACCACTTCTCCGAAAATCTAACTACCAATCTAACACCCGACGAAGCAACTTCGCTGTGCTGGAACCTTCCGGAACAATGGAGGTAAATAGCGGCTTGTCACAATAGTAATCTCCGTAATCACTCACAAATACAATAAAAGCCGCGTCCTTGTGTACTGCCTAATACCTTCTGCTGCTCAACCAGCTCAAAGACAGGTCAGTTGTATAGCTTCTCTAATCAGCCAAACAGTTTTTAGCTCATGCTTGAACAAGGGTTTTTCTAAGATTTTCTAAACATCCATTAGCGTTCTTACACAGTTAGCAAACACAATGCACCATTAAATAACTGGAGTGGTGGTTGTTGGAAATGGGCCTATATACAAATATGTAGATCGTCATTTAGCACATTAACAATGTATAGAGAGTATTTATGATTTATTAGATTCATTGAAAGAAAATATGCTTTTCTTTCAAAAATAAGAAAATTTTGAAGTGACCCAAAACTTTTGACAAAGAAAAAATATACAGTCGGTAACGAGTACCTCCAGTCCCGGCTCACACCACAAATGTGGACGACCCCTCTTCTCCTTATGTGCACGGACCGGTCAGGAACGTGACCGTAGAAACAGCAAACAGAAGCATATAGCCATGAGTCCAGCACGAAATGGTGAAGAGGTAAAATAACTTCCTTTTATTTATCAATGATTAAAATCTTCCATAAAGGACATCACAGATGGCGTCACAGACCGACGCGTTTCGACACGACAGTGTCTTTATCAAGGTCTAACACAAACACATATGGACTTACTATTTGAAAACTTTTGAGTAGTAGTGTATGTAACATAAGTGGTTCTTCATAGAAGGGTTCGTGAGGACCTGAACCTATAGTCACCTCTGTGGATATCCTATAAATATCTGTAATCGAGAGAACATTCCCATGGACACACATGTACAGAGGGTTAGCTGCTCGCAGAGTCACCGGTGGCTAATGCATTGCAATTTATAGTAGTAGTAAATTCCACCTGGATGTAACCAAAATGTACTGACTGACATATATAGACCCTGGGAGGACCCTGGGCGCAGACATGACGCCAGACAGGGTAGTAAAGTAAAGTAGCAGAAATCATACAGTGTATTTTTAGTATACATTATAGAGGTTATAAGAATTATACATCACAGCCTCATACTTTTACGACATTCCAAAAGAGGGAAAAGTTTCTTTTTTTGTAGACTTTCATAATAGAAACATTGGAAAAATCCAGCAATATATTTCCGCAATGTTGTAAAATTACAACTTGTAAAACTAAAAGCATAAATGAACCCAAAAATATCATCTGGGAAGACTATTGTACATACATGGAAAAAATTCAGGGAATGCCCTCAAACGTATTGAATAAGCGGCACATACAATTTAAACTATTGTATACCTTAAGCAAGTCTTGTTAGCATACATTGCACGCTCCATTCTACTTCTCTCAGGCCCTTTTCACTGTTAGGATTCCAAGGAAGCTGTCTTAAGGTCAAAGACTTTGACTGCAGAGGGGGCGTGTCTACAATCTGCAAAAGACTCCCATGAAGGAGCCAGCAGCAATTTTTGGAGAGACTAAAGCAACAGAGACTCACAGAGGACGCCGGTAATGTTGACCATCTATGCCTAATGTATAGTCAAAATTTGTTTTCTGGGTGGAGGTACACTGTAACTATAATATTAATAGCTAAAATAGTGATGTGTCCAAAACTGGAGTTCAAAATATTCACAAGCTAAAAGCTAAACAGGAAGAAAGATTACTGCTGGTGCAGAGACGGGATCAGGACAGGAAATTCACAGGTTAAACAGGATAAAGAATTCTGCAGGGGCGGGATCAGGACAGGAAGATCAACAGCTAAACAGGAAGAAAGAATTATGCAGGGTCAGGATTGGAAGATCTAAAGCTAAACAGGAAGAAAGATTTCTGCAGGGGCGGGATATGGACGGGAAGCTCAAAAGATAAACTGGAAGAAAGATTTCTGCAGGGGCGGGATCAGGACAGGAAGATCAAAAGCTAAACAGGAAAAAAGATTTCTGCAGGGGTGGGATCTGGACGGGAAGCTCAAAAGATAAACTGGAAGAAAGATTTCTGCAAGGGCGGGATCAGGACATGAAAATCAAAAGCTAAACAGGAAGAAAGATTTCTGCAGGGGCGGGATCTGGACGGGAAGCTCAAAAGATAAACTGGAAGAAAGATTTCTGCAAGGGCGGGATCAGGACAGGAAGATCAAAAGCTAAACAGGAAGAAAGATTTCTGCAGGGGCGGGATTAGGAAAGGAAGATCAAAAACTAAACAGGAAGAAAGATTTCTGCAGGGGCGGGATCAGGACAGGAAGATCAAAATCAGATTGATTGTCATTATTCACTAAAATAATATATATAATTCCTTAATTTTAAAAAAAATATATATATATTCCTTTTAAGACTCTATTTTTTAACTCATGCAGAATAATTTTGCTAGCAAATGAGATATGCGACACCATGAAACAATGACAGTAGAAACTCTGCGGGACAGGTAATTAATGTCCATCAATTTGAGAAGAACAGGGTGTGATTGAGTGAATAATAGCTATCAATCTGAATGTGTGCACACTCACCTAAACTATCAGAACCATCATCAGCAACAGATTTGAAGAAAAGCTACATTAAATATAGGAGATAGAGAGAACATCTGGATTCTTAAAGATTAATGATCCTAGGCAAAGTTATTTAGATGATAAATAACGGCCCCAAAAGTACAGTATACAGGAGAACCAGGCTATATAGGAGAACCAGAGATACAGGAAGCTAAAGACATTGTTGGAAATGCAAGATGCAAATAAAGATCCAGTTTCCACCTTTTTTTAAAGGAAGCTCACCATGAGGAATCTACTACCAGAAGGAGATCTGATGGTAGATTCCAGTCTCTGCCCTAATTTGTAATTTAATAATCCTAGAACCTAACTTAACTTGTGAAAAAACTTTATTTTAGTAATATGTAAATTAAATGCAGAGACTACTGGGGCGTGTACTAGCCTGGTCAGGCACTGTGAGCTAAACCTAGCTCAATAGAGGGTTGATATTGATAGAGGTAATGCAGCACCCACTCTCGCATGATCCCTAATGGATCATATGAAACCCTTACTAACCTTCTCTATCGATACAAGTCCTCTGTCCCGCTTCCTTCGTGCACGGTTGCCATATGTTGGCACAGGGCTCAACTATTGGTTGGCAATTGTAGTCCTCCCTCTCATGTCTTCTTGAACCCGCTTATGGCTTAACACTTGGCCATGAACCATGTGGGATGCTGCAGGGGTTAAGTTCCTCAGCCAGCTTCTGTCCTCAAACTCTGAGTTACTTACCCTCACCCATTTGTGTGAAAGATTATCTTTGATGGCCATAGCTTTCTTTCACTATTCCCAGTGCATTAAGGGCCCAGTTTTGCTCCACTAGCCTGGACCTCCCTAAGCCTCTCACCTTAGTCTATGCCAGTGGTGGCGAACCTATGGCACTGGTGCCACAGGCGGCACTCGGAGCCCTCTCTGTGGGTACCCAGGCCATCACCCCAGAATGAAGTTCATCAGACAGGACTCAAAGAATCTGCCTGCAGAATCACAATGACATCACAATGATAGGTGAATTTGCCCTCCTCCTTTCAACTGCGTCGGTGTCCTTGGGAGGCTGAACAATTGAAAGTTGTCAATGAACAAAGAGAAATACATTACTGCTTGAATTGCTGCGCTGGCATTTTGCAATAAATAAGTGGCTTTTGGTTGAAGTTTGGGCACTCAGGCTCTAAAAGGTTCACCATCACTGGTCTATGCTCTTTTACATCTACATGGCTTTAGACCCTTTGACAGGGCTCTCCTACACTGTAAAGATGATATTCCTGATTTCTCTGATGATGACTGGAGGGAAGTTGAGCTCTCTTTATTTGACTTGGCGGTACAATCCAAATTTTATACCTTCGTGAAATTCTATCATATTTGCATGATGCTCAATGACTCTTATTTCCGCTATCAGGTTGCTACTGGATCCTTTTTGCATTGCATATGGGCCTGCCATCGGATTAGTGTCAGAGGTGCTAGTCTTCCTTAATAGACACTGATTTCCTTCACCCCATGTCCCCGAAGGTCTGCCTTCTTGGCATAATAAATAAAGTGTTTTATGGTCATTAGGACATGATTGTCCCTTTGGTTTGTTCTCTATTACACACACAATGTGGTGATAATGTCCTGGAAGGATCAAGAGCCCCCTCCCCTGAAGCATTGGATTCTGCTCATTAATACTGATATCTCTCACTACCACTCTGTGTGTACCAATAGGAGGTGTCCTCAAAAGTTTCAGTTCATCTGGTCAAAATGGTATGCAATTTGAACACCAGTCTTAAAGTTCTCCCCACTAGTGCACCAGCACCTGTATCAACTAAGAGGTACCAACTTCTTAGTAAATAGACCAGACAGAGTTTTTTCCTATAGTCTGCTCGAGACTATAGCAATTCTGGCGGCCCTGCCTACCCTTTTACCACCCTTTGCCCGGTTCCCTGCCAACTCGCCACCCCAACATGCCCAAAGTCGGAGAAGCAAGATAACTGGCAGGGAGAGAAGCATATGGTCTTGTTCCCCTCTGGAGTGAGCAGGGATGAACAACCACATCCCCTTTATCAGCTACGTAATAATCCTGCTGCTCTAGCATAGTCTACAGATTCACAGAGAGGAAGGAGATAAGAACTCGCATAATGCTGCTCTTGGTACTAAAAGTTATAGTCAAAGTTGTCCATCATGAAATGAGCTATTGATTTGTGTTTGTGTGTTTTACCAGTGTAATGCAGATTAGACAGGATTGAACCAAGCTCATAACACATTCAGTGTGTAAGACAATTACCTGGACAACATCATCTTGAATATAACTGCTTGTCCTGAATTTAATAACTGCTCAAGTTGGCAATAATTTGATCCAAGCACTTCCTTTAATTTATTATCACTCTTTTACAAGCATGTGGAATGATATTATTGTAGGCACTTCAGGGTGGTAGGGTAAGAAAAGAATTGTTCAGATAAATCAGTTTTTAACAGGTTTACGCATCAAGTGTGTGACACAGGGGTGCAAGTTCTCAAGCTACTGACCATCTGGTCTACGGTGCTCTCTTTACTAATGGCATTTGATGTCTATCTATCTATTTATACAAGGCTGGTGTTAGGGGGCGGCAACCTGGGCATTTGCCAAGGACTCCCTGTGCTAAAGGGGCCCCTGCATGTGGACTTTTGTGGGCAGAGGATTTATTGCTCTTTTAGTACCCCTTAGTTGAATGCCCGGGTGAAAATGCTTGTCTATCTCCTGTCTATATCTATATATCTATCATCTGTCTAGTTATCCATCTCCTATAATTTACCTATTTCCGATCTATGTATCTGTCTTACCATTATCCATCTCCTATATCCATCTATCAATTGATCTTCTATTTCTCTTTTTTTGTATCATCTATCTACCTATCTATATATAATCTACTCTATACTTATCCATCTATAAATCTATCATCTATCTACAGAGGTGGAGTGGGAATTTAAAGTGGCTCTGTAAAAAACTGTAAAAGTGGCCCCATTCTGTGGGTGGGGACAAAACAAGTAGGTGTGATCACGTGATGAGGGTGGGGTTACGAAACTCCACACAAACTGTTGATAGATGGTCTAAATCAATATACAGCACAGAGAAAGAGCTTTGTACTGCCTCCGTTCACAGGAAAAAAGCTTCTTTTTTTAAAAGAACACAATTTACTACTGCCTTATATATACACAAAAAAGTAGTGGAACTGCAGGGGGTGTGTTGGAAAGGTGAGTACATGTTTTTTTATTTTTCCACCGGCCCCACCAATCCCAGACCGGCCCTGACTAGTCAGCCCACTGGATTTACACCGGTGGGTCAGCCCCTGTCTATCTATAAATCTATACCATCTTTATCTTCTATCATCTGTTTATCTCCTATAAAATCCACCTACAGTTCCATATAACGGATACTTACCTACTACTGTGTGTAACTATTATTGTACAGGGCTAAAAGGAGCCTCTTGCTGAATGTGACTGGTCATAAATTAGTTTTATTTTGGGGTCCCACTTTTAGTTTTGCCCAGGGCCCCACATTGTCTAAAATCGGCCCTGGATTTATCCATCCATCTATTACAACTGTATCCATTTATCAGCTGAGTGGCAAATAAATAGTTTTATGCTAAAATGTTCCCACAGGTCTTGCCTTACCTTGAGCATACAATTAGTATCTCTATTAAGATCTCTTTTTAATTAATCACCATAAATGTATTTTGCATCCACTTAAGAGTTTTTCTTTTATCTATCTCTTTTGCCATGTTCGGATCAAAGAAGCCTTTTAATTTAGTGCATTATTGGGATAATGTAATTAGTCAGCACAGTAAGCTCTCACAGTCTCCTCTGAATTCTCCACAGAGATGCTTCCGGAAGGCAGAGTTTACAGGTTGCTAAACAACCACATATATGCCGGGGCAAGAATAATTGCACTGAAAAGAACACTACACGGCAATGGATTTTTTCTGCTTAACTATCACATCTATGGCTTAAAATGGAAAACACTGTGCGAGAACATAATGTTTATGTTGACAATAACATAAAGCAGATGAATGAGATAATCCGGCAAGACTGTACATTATAGACATTTTACGAGTCACAGGGGAGTTTGGTGACAATGCCTCGTACAGAACATGATGGCCGTTTCATCAGCAGCTTGTGCCGGGCTATTCTTTACAAGAACAGAGTCTAGTCTGTCACAGTTCGTAAGGGGCGAACTGTCAGAGTCTCTTTGGGAAGAGTCTGTGGAGCTGGAGCGTTCGGTGGCGAACTGGGATGGCATTAGTTCAATGTTTAGTGAGCCCTGAGCAATTTGGGGTTGCCATCAGATTTGTCAGGCATAGAAAGTCTGAGTCTTGGCTCTGCTGCCGGAGGAGATGCCGGGGTGGGTGGAGGAGGTTGAGGAGCAGTTGTAGAAGCCTGTTGTTGTGAGTCAATCAGCTGTTGAAGCAACTTTGCCTAGAAGTTCCTTTTGAGAGGCAATCTGTTGAGACTGCCGGGAGACAACACCGGAAAGTTCGGCCAGTAACTGACATGGCTCCTTGGCGGGGTCCATGGCCGGATCTTACAGTCACAGTTCATAATGGGCGAACTGTCACTTTGGGAAGAGTCTGTGGACCCTCTGGACCACCACAGGGGTTGGTATGAGACCCGCAGTGGCAACCAAGGTAATAAATGCAGAGCAGGAGCAGAGCCAGGAGAGGTAAGTCCGGATCCGGGGATGGTGCAGACACGCCGCCACAGAGGGGACACTCATGATATAGTCCTGTATCCAAATCACAGTGGCTATGTTTATTCTATATAATTATACATGATTTCATGCCAACAATAATGTACAACAAGGGGTGTTGTTTCTAGAAAACGGAAAGTCAAGGATGGAAGGGTGTAGTACAAGTTTTGTACTGGTACATTGAATGGTGCGTTGAAGAAATATATGTATAAACTGAGTCAATTCTAGGTATATTTGTAGACCTCATGTCGGTAGTATAAGTCAAGTTCACCCAGTCATTGGTCTCAAAAAACTATGACCTAACCGACTAAGGCCCAATGCATTATGGGACCATGTGCTAACCATTATTTCAACAGCTAGCACACACACCCATTTACTTCTATGGACTCACGCCCCAAGCTATGGATTCCACAGCCCTGTGTATGATCCAAGTGTTCGGCCTGCAAATTATAGAGCAGATCCTATTTGTCCCAGTATTTGCGGATTGAGCAGCCCTATTCTATTGTCATTGGCTTTAAGCCCATTGTTTGCTGTCTAGAAATAGTTGACGTGCGTGTGGCCTAATCTTGTGTTGTGCTAATTCAATGGGGCACATTTACTAAGGGTCCGTCGGACGCATTTCCGTCGGGTTTCCCAAATTTTTCTGTTTTGCGCTGAATTGCCCCGGGTTTTTGGCACACACGATCGGCTTTCAGGCGACACAAAACGGGGGGGGGGGGGGAGCCTTGCAGTCAGACAACCCGACTGATTTGGACAAACCACGGAATTTCAAAATCAAATTGTGTCGCAAGATCAGCACTCACATGCACCGGGAAGAAGAAGGTGAACTCCGGCGGACCTCAGCGGGGAAGCGGCACATGCAGGAAATTGGACGCAAGATCTTAGTGAATCGCAGCACCTCCAAATCCTCATCGGACATTCCGGATTGGCGGCGTCAACGAAGGGGTAAGTAAATGTGCCCCAATATCTTCTGTTATGGACAAAGACTAGATTTCATGGTTCTCTTTTAAACATTATTTATAAAACGAATGTGAACACAGCCTAAGGGACTTGCACATAAGATAATATTGAATTGTTCCAATGAAGTTATTTAGGTTACTTCCAACAGCAAAGGTACACAAGATTCTGCCTTACATACCCCAAAAAGCAGACTTGGGCAGAGGCAGATATCCCTGCTGAATTTGGAAGGCTCTGTCACATTTGCTTTTATTCGAAAGGCTCTTTTGCCACCAAGAAAACATTTATGCGTCTACGAAGGTAGAGAACACAGGTAATCAAATTTCCCATCTCCTATTATGTGAGTCACTTTTGTTAGTAAAAGTTTCCATTAGAGAACTGTTGTAAATACATTTCCCTGGTATACAAATAAAAGCTCAACTTCATCATGTTCAGTCACATCAGTGCAGATTGCTACAAATAACTAAAGAATAAGTCAGGTTACATCAGGACAGGTTTACGCTTCAGATTGTGGTATATCATGTTATAGCAATGTATGCAGCACAAAGGTTAAATAACACTACGATTAATGACAATTTATGGACAATCATGTTAGAAGATAATTAGAGATGAGCGAGCACTAAAATGCTCGGGTACTCGTTATTCGAGACGAACTTTTCCCGATGCTCGAGTGCTCGTCTCGAATAACGAGCCCCATTGAAGTCAATGGGAGACTCGAGCATTTTTCAAGGGGACCAAGGATCTGCACAGGGAAGCTTGGCCAAGCACCTGGGAACCTCAGAAAAGGATGGAAACACCACGGAAATGGACAGGAAACAGCAGGGACAGCATGCATGGATGCCTCTGAGGCTGCTTAATCGCACCATTATGCCAAAAGTATGGGCAACAGCATGGCAATGACAGAGTGACCGAATGAGGCTAGATAGCATCTAAAACATCCAATAATTGACTCTGACACTATAGGGGACGGCATGCAGAGGCAGCGGCAGCAGCGGCAGGCTAGAGAGTGTCTTGGCAACATACCCCAAATGGACTCAGGCTTAAAACCAATGGGTGGCAGAGAGGAACCAAAGGAGGTGAGCAAGAAGTGCTGAAATAATATCGGTAAATGATAAAAGTTTGCCAGTATATTTTGTGGATTACACAGCAGGGTGGCGACAAAGTTAACAAGTTTGATGAGGAAGCCATGAAAACAACCCAAAATTCTGCCTGACACAGCTTGTTTGATAAGGGGACCATGTATGGAGGTGATAGGGATGGATCCTATATCCCCTCATGCTCCCCCTTATTCAGAACATGTTTATGTTATATCTCTCAGGTCATCCTTAGGAGAATTGAGCTGAATAAATAAGGTTACATAAAGAGTATAAATATTGCTTGGTTTAGATGACCAGAAGAGACTTTGATCAGTTATTAAGGAACTTCTGGTTAGTATCAAGGAATAATAACCATTAAGGTAGCTTGTGCCAGCTCGCACCTGGCGCTTAATGGGAAAATCAATAATGGACTTTATTCATCCTGATATGCCCTGCAAAGAAGAACATATGTTAATTATTAAATATAGTTAAATGAAAACTGACCAATTGTTATAATATTTCCTAATGGTTCAATGAAACTATCCAATAATTGTAAGACAGCTTAACATGTAAACGCCCTTCTTTTGGGTATATAAGACGATGTCATGCACCAATAAAGCAGAGTTTTATTCTGAGAACCAGCGTGTGTTCTTGTCTGAAATTCTCGGCGAGCTCGTCATCATCCTGAATTTGGCTCCTCTCCAATATACTGAATTGTCCCCATTGAGGACAACCCTAACAGAGGCAGTGAACTAGTAGTAGATTAAAGGTGCTGCAGTTAAAACTATGTTAGTTGGATCTTGGGATGGAGCTGGCGCTCCGCTGCCAGACGAGCTTTCGCCAATCCAAGCCCCTGTCTCTAGGCTACTCCCCAAACAGCACTTCTAAGAACCTTTTGTATAAGATCAAGTGTAGTAGCGTTCTTATAAGTTTGGGTTCTGGCGGGTGAGGGGAATGTAAACAGATGCGCAAGAAGCGCTGAAATAATATTGGTAAATGATAAAAGTTTGCCAGTATATTTTGTGGATTACACAGCAGGGTGGCGACAAAGTTAACATGGAAGCCATGAAAACAAACCAAAATTCTGCCTGACACAGCTTGTTTGATAAGGGGAGCATGTATGGAGGCAGCTATATGGACTACTTTTGGAGGCAGCTATGGCGATGACGTGTGGAGGTAGCAATGGAGACCACGTGTGAAGGCAGCTAAAAAGACGACGTGTGGAGGCTGCTATGGAGACAATTTAATTTGGATAGTGCCTGTATGCGGCAGTCCAAAAAAGTTTTCAAACCAGAGGAGCAGGTAGGTGGTCCTCCAGAAAAATTACATAGATTGAGTGCCTGTATGTGGCAGTCCAAAAAAGTTTTCAAACCAGAGGAGCAGGTAGCTGGTCCTCCATAAAAATTACATAGATTGAGTGCCTGTATGTGGCAGTCCAAAAAAGTT